>WNWK01019469.1:0-15000 GCA_009830355.1 Cherax destructor
GGATTGTCCTACGAAGAAAGGTTAAGGGAAATCGGCCTGACGACACTAGAGGACAGGAGGGTTAGGGGAGACATGATAACGACATATAAAATACTGCGAGGAATAGATAAGGTGGACAGAGACAAGATGTTCCAGAGAGGGGACACAGAAACAAGGGTCAATTGGAAGTTGAAGACTCCTATGAGTCAAAGGGATGTTAGGAAGTATTTCTTCAGTCATAGAGTTGTCAGGAAGTGGAATAGCTTGGAAAGCGACATAGTGGAGGCAGGAACCATACATAGTTTTAAGACTAGGTTTGATAAAGCTCATGGAGCAGGGAGAGAGAGGACCTAGTAGCAATCAGTGAAGAGGCGGGGCCAGGAGCTATGACTCGACCCCTGCAACCACAAATAGGTGAGCACAAATAGGTGAGTACACACACACACATACATACACACTCACGTGGTTGTTTTTAACATTCCCTGCACTGGAAAAAGCCATTAGAGAAAAGTGGATTAAATACTTTGAGGAAAAGACCCGCTGACTATCAAACCTTCGATTTTCACTCAACAATTTTTCACTCAGCAAACATTTTTTTTCAAACCTTTAGTCAACAAAATTTCACTTAAACTTTCACTAAACAAACTATCACTCAAACATTCCTTCAGCAAACTCTCACTCATTGAGCTTTCACTCAAACTCTCCATAAAACTCTCACTCCAAACATTCCCTCAGCTTTCACTCAACAAACTTTCACTTAAACTCCTTTACATATAATCTTCTGAGCTACTAAGACGCTCGGAATTTTTTCAAGAAATAATGATTATATGGAGTTCAACTTCCTTATTCCTTTCCAAGCATCTTGTGATGAAAGACGAACCTGGAATATTATCATAAAGAATCGGTAAACCCGTACGAGAGGCTAACTCCAGTTCCTAGATCTAGAGTCCTTGGCCAGCGTTAAGAGGCTCGTAAGTTGCCCAGTCTTGTAATAACATGTTTATTTTTCCACTAAAATCTACCTTGTCCATAATTACTATCGCATTTGCTTTGTCTGTTTCGTAAGGTGAAGTCCAGGATCTTTCCTTAATTCATGGTATAACTTAACAAATCTTTGAGGACAATTGTTGTTGCAGAGGTGTGAGCGAGACCTCTGCAACACAATTGTTCTCTAAGATTTGTTAAGTTATACCATGAATTAAGGAAAGATCCTGGACTTCACCTTACGTGCCCCTTAAGACACCTCGTTGAAGGGAGAACGAGGCAAAATATTAGAATTCGTGAGACTTTCTGTTCGAGTCGGTGACACCCATGAAGAGTTTCGCCTGGTCAACCAGGCTGGTGCTGCTGGCGACTCACATATCCATCACAGCCTGGTTGATCCTACACATAGTCGCGGTACTTGTCGCGTTTACTCTAGAAAACTTTTACACTTGCTCCGGCAGTTTCTGATAGCCTATACCTGGATTATACCTGGAGAGGGTCTCGGGGGTCAACGCCCCTGCGGCCCGGTCTGAGACCAGGCCTTGATTAGATAGGTCTGATTTATATATTCAGTCCTGTCGAACGCTTCCACTCTTGTTTTATCATGCAACTGCCCTTCTCAGCAATCATAATAGTAGGAGCATTTGTATTAGCATTGGTAATGTCATAATGGAGGCATTTACTACTCTCAGTTCTCCCACTCCACGAACCATCAGTGTATGATCCACCACACCATAAGGATCTGGAGCTGGTGCCATCTTGCAGCACCAGTAAGATGGTAGAAAGTTGTAGACATGTGACGGACATTGCAAACCCAGTAAGAATCGGAACTGTATATTTTACCAGTGCACCCAGGGAGAGGCTTATCATAAAACTTTGCTCCAAAGTTGTTGATGAAGACTGAGGTGTTGCCCACCGCCAAGGCGACCTTTATCCCTTTAACAATGGCCTTGACATCATCTGGATGTGACAGAAGCTGAGGATCAATATTTGGATGATCGTGTACATTTGTTGACTTTAGCGTGATGGTTCCTCTACTCTTGGGTAGACCAAGGATGGGTCTGATACAGAATTCTTCTCTTCCCAATATTTCGCCCATGTACCCTTTAAATTTCTTTTTATTAAATCCCCAAAAGCCAGAATTTATAGTGTCCTTCTCAAATGCTATAGTGGCACCATTGAAAAATAGTTTCATGTTGGGCCATAATGGATCGCCTTCTTGTGTCACTTTTACCCAAGCGTTTAGTAAATTCAGTGGAGCTGCACCCACAGGCCCTTGTTTGGTGGCTTTGGTGGCTTTGTGTTGCTTGATAGCAATGGGGTTGAATGTTTCCAGTAAGCCCAGAGAAGATGTATCTTTAACGCCCAACCAAGTGAGACCTAAAACTTCAACATGATCGTGCACATTCTGGCCGACTCCTGGTATGTCTGCTACCACCTTCAATTTATCCTGCTGGAGATGTTCCTTGGGTTCGACCCCTGACAACATGAGTAACTAGGGTGATGCTACCGGCCCAGCAGACCTCACGCAGCGCTCCCACTGTTAACATTTTTTTATTATGTTCAAATCTGACACCAACAGCTCTTTTGTTGCGGAACGTGAAGATTGGGGCGCTTGTTCTTGTACAGTGTTGAATAGTCTGGGCCCACGGATGTTGATACAATGTTCTCTTATTGTGCCCACTGTGCACCTGCTTTTCACTGGGTATATCTTGTATTTTATCCCATATCTCTCACTCTAGTATGTTGTTATGGTAGCAAGAAACACAATGTTTTACTGTTATGGAGGAGATATATTGAGTATTCGTCGTGGAGCCCCGCCTGTACGTCTGTGTGTTCCCCATTTTACAGGCAGGACAGGAAGCCTACCTATAAAATGGGGTTATTGCAGTATATGCTCTCCTCTGCTCCAGTGAACACATATTTAGGGCTTCGAGGCGTTCCCTGTAATTTACATGCTTTATTGCTCTATGCAGGCCATAAGTGATCTCTACATCTGTTCCAGCTCATCTTTCTACTCCCACCTTGAATGGAGCCGTCAACACTGAACAGTATTCCAAGCGAGAGAACCCACGAGATTTAAATAGTGTCACCAGTGGCACTGTTGTCCTTATGTTGAAAGGTTTCATTATTTGCTCGGTCCTTTTCTTGGCTTTCGTGACATCTTCAGTGCATTTTTCAAAAGAAAGTTCAGCTGACATTATTACTCCCAGGTCTTTCATATGTTCCTTTTGTTATGTCCGGGGCTGTTCTTTATTTTATATACTGTCCTTTTTGAATTCTTCATTCTTTTCATATCTCAGCAGTTAGAACCTATCACCACTGAATGTCATGCTGTTCTTCACTGGCCTCTGAAAGACTTTGCTTGTGTCTTTTTGCAGTTATCGCGTGTCTTCTACCGAGGTGATTTTCATGCTAATTATGCTTCCATTCGCAAAATAATAATGTGAAACTGTGGCGAGTGTTTTTATCTGTGTCCGCCATGAGGATAAGAAGCAGAAGCGGCGCCAGGACTGCGCTTTGAGGCACTGAACTTTTCACTTTGCTATGAGAGGATTTTGCTCTGTAACTACTGTTGCCTTAACTACTGTTGCCTTTGTTTCACTCGTCACAAAGTCAAACTAGTTTAGATCTTGGCATTTTCAACACTAATTACATTACTCTTAATTATTATTATTATTATTGTTATTTGAAGTAATTGTCAAATCATGGTTTCTTTTAATCAAGTGATGTATGTTAGAGAGTAAGATAATTTACTTCAAAGAGAGAGAGAGAGAGAGAGAGAGAGAGAGAGAGAGAGAGAGAGAGAGAGAGAGAGAGAGAGAGAGAGAGAGAGAGAGATAGAGAGATATGATTGGTTCCCTGATCTGCGCCCCATGAATGGCACCCTAAGCTACACCCCATGACTCCCTGAGCTACGACCCATGAATGGCTCCCTGAGCTACGACCCATGAATGGCTCCCTGAGCTACGACCCATGAATGGCTCCCTGAGCTACACCCATGAATGGCTCCCTGAGCTACACCCAAGAATGGCTCCCTGAGCTACGACCCATGAGTGGCTCCCTGAGCTACACCCATGAATGGCTCCCTGAGCTACACCCATGAATGGATCTCTGAGCTTCACCCATGAATGGCTCTCTGAGCTACGACCCATGAATGGCTCCCTGAGCTACGACCCATGAGTGGCTCCCTGAGCTGCGACCCATGAATGGCTCCCTGAGCTACAACCCATGAATGGCTCCCTGAGCTACACCCATGAATGGCTCCCTGAGCTACGACCCATGAATGCCTCCCTGAGCTACACCCATGAATGGCTCTCTGAGCTACGACCCATGAGTTACTCCCTGAGCTACGACCCATGAATGGCTTCCTGAGCAAAACCCATGAATGGCTCCCTGAGCTACGACCCATAAATGGCTCCCTGAGCTACACCCATGAATGGCTCTCTGAGCTACGACCCATAAATGCCTCCCTGAGCTACACCCATGAATGGCTCCCTGAGCTACGACCCATGAGTGGCTCCCTGAGCTGCGACCAATGAATGGCTCTCTGAGCTACAACCCATGAATGGCTCCCTGAGCTACACCCATGAATGGCTCCCTGAGCTACGACCCATGAGTTACTCCCTGAGCTGCGACCCATGAATGGCTCAGTGAGCTACAACCCATGAATGGCTCCCTGAGCTACACCCATGAATGGCTCCCTGAGCTACGACCCATGAATGCCTCCCTGAGCTACACCCATGAATGGCTCCCTGAGCTACGACCCATGAGTTACTCCCTGAGCTACGACCCATGAATGGCTCCCTGAGCTAAACCCATGAATGGCTCCCTGAGCTACGACCCATGAATGGCTCCCTGAGCTACGACCCATGAATAGCTCCCTGAGCTAGACCCATGAGTGGCTCCCTGAGCTACACCCATGAATGGCTCCCTGAGCTACACCCATGAATGGCTCCCTGAGCTATGACCCATGAGTGGCTCCCTGAGCTACACTCATGAATGGCTCCCTGAGCTACACCCATGAATGGCTCCCTGAGCTACACCCATGAATGGATCTCTGAGCTACAACCATGAATGGCTCCCTGAGCTACGACCCATGAATGGCTCTCTGAGCTACGACCCATGAGTGGCTCCTGAGCTGCACCCATGAATGGCTCCCTGAGCTACACCCATGAATGGCTCCCTGAGCTACGACCCATGAAAGGCTCCCTGAGCTACGACCCATGAATGGCTCCCTGAGCTACGACCGATGAGTGGCTCCTTGAGCTACACCCATGAATGGCTCCATGAGCTACGACCCATGAATGGCTCCCTGAGCTACGACCCATGAGTGGCTCCCTGAGCTACACCCATGAATGGCTCCATGAGCTACACCCATGAATGGCTCCCTGAGCTACACCCATGAATGGCTCCCTGAGCTACGACCCATGAGTGGCTCCCTGAGCTACACCCATGAATGGAACTTTTACAACTTAGTCAGCCATTTAGCTCTGGCGTCATAGGTTAGCTTAGCAGACTCCATTTTCTGTTGTATTTGTGACTTTTGTTTACCCAGAAAGTTTATGGTAATTGTTCTCTCTCTCTCTCTCTCTCTCTCTTCTCTCTCTCTCTCTCTCTCTCTCTCTCTCTCTCTCTCACTGGAAGGATTTTACAAGGTTAGGCTAAGAGTTCCTACTTTTATTGACTAGCTAAGAGCTGTTACCTAAATCAGCTCTTATAAAAGCCTTCCCTAGCATTATCTTAATTATAATTTTATTGTTATAAGACACAAGGAATAGGATAAAGTTGGAGCCAGCTGTGGGCTGATATGTTCCAGAGTCGAGTCATTCTAGGAATGAATGATCTTAGATGAAGTGATGCTCTTGAGAAGAGTACAGCCAGAGTGTAGTTACTGTTTGCTGCCCGTCTTGTTGTAGAGGTGTCTGCTCGCTGTTCGCGAAGAGGAACCAAGTGTGGTACCTGGACTATATTGGCCTTGTGCATAAGAATATCATCCACATCTCTCTTATGTTGAACGCTCTGCCGAAATGACAGATCTGTCCAGGACGGGTCCAGGCGAGAGATGAGTCGTCTTGCAAGGTTTTCTATTATGTCCAGAAGACGTCGATGAGACTGAGGGCAAGCAATCGAAGAGAGTGGTGCATACACATAATGATATAAACCGTGTGCCTCGTAGAGTGTTTTGCAGCCTCTACTGTCTAGAAGCTTCAAGATACATCTGAAATCTTAATGTTGTTAGCTTCTTGGCTTCCTTGCTTGCCTCCCTTCCTTCCTTCTTTCCTCCCGTTCTCTCTCTCTCTCTTCTCAGCTACTACCTCATCCATTGGTGTACTTTGATTCCTGCCGGTTCTTCCAGTTAGTGAAGCGATCAATGTTGAGTTACAGCTCTGGATACCTTTTTGGCGTCTTGGAAGACTCAGTCCACCCATCCCTGTCTTGTTTCACATCTGAAGGAGTATCACAACACTCACCCAAGTTTACAAGAGAGGATTTTCCAGTCATAAATATGTGCTGAGTTTCTCTTGACAAATCCCCTGCTCTCCTGGCGCTCCTCTGCCGGTCTTCTTATAATTTTATCGAAAACTTTTAGGAATGTGCAAGTCAGAGCAGCATGGTGAACTGCACTTCAGTATCTCCTTTGTACAAGCATGTGTGTGTGTGTGTGTGTGTGTGTGTGTGTTTGTGTGTGTGTGTGTGTGTGTGTGTGTGTGTGCGTGTACTCACCAAATTGTGGTTGCAGGTGTCGAGTGTGTGTGTGTGTGTGTGTATACTCACCTAATTGTGATTGCAGGGGACGAGACTCAGCTCCTGGCCCCGCCTCTTCGCTGTCCGCTACTGGGTCTCTGCTCTCCCTGCTCCATGAGCTTTATCATACCTTGTCTTAAAACTATGTATGGTTCCCGCATCCACTATATCGTTCGCTAGACTATTCCACTTCCTAACTATTCTGTGGCTGAAAAATTGCTTCCTAACATCCCTTCGACTCATCTGAGTCTTCAGCTTCCAGTTGTGTCCCCTTGTTTCTGTATTCCCTCTCTGGAACATCCTGTCATTATCTAAATCGTCGATTCCCCGCAGTTATCATGTCTCCTCTAACCCTTCTGTCCTCCAGTGTTGTTAGTCCTATTTCCCTCAACCTTTCTTCATAGGACAGTCCCCTGAGTTGTGGAACTAGCCTTGTCGCAAACCTTTGCACTTTCTCTAATTTCTTGACGTGCTTGACCAGGTGTGGGTTCCAGACTGGTGCTGCATACTCTAGTATGGGCCTGACGTACACGGTGTACAGTGTCTTGAACGATTCCTTGTTAAGGTAACGGAACGCTTATCTTAGGTTTGCCAGTCGCCCATATGCTGCCGCGGTTATCTGGTTGATGTGTGTTTCCGGAGACGTGCTTGGCGTTATACTCACTCCTTTGATGAGGTTTGTAGCCTTTGTCCACCTAGCATGTACTCTGTCAGCGGCCTTCTTTGCCCTTCTCCGATCTTCATGACTTTGCATTTGGTGGGGTTAAATTCGAGAAGCCAGTTGCTAGACCAGATGTCAAGCTTGTCCAGGTCTCTTTGAAGTCCTGCTTGGTCTTCATCCGATGTGATTCTCCTCATTAATTTCACATCATCTGCGAACAGAGACACTTCTGAGTCTATCCCCTCCGTCATGTCATTCACATATACCAAGAATAGCACTGGTCCTAGGACTGACCCCTGCGGTACACCGCTCGTCACAGGCGCCCACTGTGATACCTCATCACGCACCATGACCCGTTGTTGCCTCCCTGTGAGATATTCCCTGATCCATTCCAGTGCCCTTCCTGTTATGCACGCTTGGTCTTCCAACTTCTTTACTAATCTCATATAAGGAACTGTGTCGAAGGCCTTCCTGCAGTCCAGGAAAATGCAGTCAACCCACCCTTCTCTCTCTTGCCTTAACTCTGTTACTTTATCATAGAACTCTAGGAGGTTTGTTACACAGGATTTGTCTTCCCTGAATCCGTGCTGTCTGGCGTTGATTATCCTGTTCTGCTCCAGATGCTCCACCATTCTTTTCCTGATGATTTTTTCCAAGACTTTGCACACTATACACTCCTTTTTTTAAAGATGGGGACTACGTTGGCCTTTTTCCATACCTCAGGTAGCTGCCCAGTTTCAAGGGATGTGTTGAATATTATGGTAAGTGGCACACTCAGAACCTCAGCTCCTTCCCGAAGGACCCACGGGGAGATATTGTCCGGACCCATCGCCTTTGAGGTATCAAGGTCACTGAGTAACTGCTTCACCTCCCCCTCAGATGTGTGTATGCCCTCCAGCACTTGATACATCCCTTGTTGGTGACGCACCCCGTCCTGTCTACCCAGCTGCCTTCCTGCCTCTACTGTGAATACTTCCCTAAACCTCGAGTTGAGCTCCTCACATACCTCTTGATCATTACTTGTGAGTTCCCCATCTTCTCTCCTCAGCCTTATCACCTGGTTATTGACTGTTGTCTTCCTTCTGATGTGACTGTACATCAGTTTCGGGTCAGACTTGACTTTCGATGCTATGTCATTTTCGTACTGTTTCTGGGCCTCCCTCTGAACCTGTGCATACTTGTTTCTAGCTCTTCGACTTATCTCCTTGTTTACTTGGGTTCTTTGCCTTCTGTACCTTTTCCATTCTCTGACACTCTGAGTCTTCGCCTCCATGCACCTTTGGGTAAACCAGAGGCTCTTTCTGGTCTTCCCATTTAATCTTTTTCCTTTGGGTATAAACTGTTCCACTGCCTCCTTGCACTTTGTCGCTACGTATTCCATCATTTCATTTACTGACTGTCCTTCCATTTCCCTTTCCTACAGAACCTCCTGCAGGAAGTTCCTCATACCCGTGTAATCCCATCTTTTAAAGTCTGGTATGTCTCTTTCAGCACCGTTTTTCCTCTCCACCTGTAGCTCTACAATGTACTCAAAGCTCAGCACCATATGGTCGCTGGCTCCCAGGGGGCTCTCGTGTGTTATGTCCTCGATATCTGAGCTATTCAGGGTGAATACAAGGTCCAACCTTGCTGGTTCGTCCTCTCCTCGATCTCTGGTAGTGTCCCTGACATGTTGGTGCATCAGATTTTCCAGTACCACGTCCATCATCTTGGCTCTCCAAGTTTCTGGACCCCCACGTGGTTCTTGGTTCTCCCAGTCGATCTCCCTGTGGTTGAAATCGCCCATGACCAGTAACTTCGCTTTGCTCATGTGCGCTTTTCTTGCCACCTCCGCCAGGGTGTCCACCATTACTCTGTTGTTCTCGTCATACTCCTCTCCTGGCCTCCTGCAGTTCTGTGGTGGGTTATACATCACTGCAATGACTATCTTGTGCTCCCCAGACTGGATGGTACCTACTATAAAGTCCCTTTCTCTACACACCTCCATTCCTTCCATTTCCTCGAATTTCCAATGGTTCCTTACGAGCAGTGCGACCCCTCCTCCCCCCTGCTCCTATCTTTCCTCAGGATCTGATATCCCTGTGGGAAGATTGCGTCTGTTATTGTCTCATTTAGTTTAGTTTCTGTGACTGCTATGATGTCTGGGGACATTTCACCTATTCTTTCATTCCACTCTTCATACTTATTCGTGATTCCATCCGCATTTGTGTACCAAACCTTCAACCTCGTCTCCATTACTGTGGCCCTGGGGGGATCTGTGTGTGTGTGTGTGTGTGTGTGTGTGTGTGTGTGTGTGTGTGTGTGTGTGTGTGTGTGTGTGTGTATGTATGAGTATCTTCATATTCCAAACGTTAATATGACACATATATGCTATGTGTACATGTGAGTTCATACACATGTCTATATGTTTACATGCCTGTATGTGTATATTTAAGTGGTCATGTATGTATGTGCATGTGTGTACTGGTAGGTATATGTGTGCATGTCTGTGTGTGTAATAAGAATGGGAAAAAGACACTCACTTGACCTCTCATTCCCTCTCCCTCACCCTCTCACCTTTCTCACCCTCTTCCTCCCACCACCCTCAAACTCTCCCTTCAATCTCACTCTCTTCCTCCCACCATTCTCACTCTATCTCTCCCATCTCTTCCACCATTCTTCTCCCTCATACATCTCTCACCTTCTCCCTCATACTTAGCTCTCCTCTTCATCCTACCTCTCTCATCTTCTCCTTCACCCTCGCTATCCCGGCCAGAGTCAGATGTATGAACAAGTTTCCTTCTACCTGCAGTTATATATATATATATATATATATATATATATATAACTGCAACATTAACACCCCTCCTTCAGAGTGCAGGCACTGTACTTCCCATCTCCAGGAATCAAGTCCGGCCTGCCGGTTTCCCTGAAACCCATCATAAATGTTACCTTGCTTACACTCCAACAGCACGTCAAGTCCTAAAAATCATTTGTCTCCATTCGCTCCTATCTAACACGCTCACGCACGCTTGCTGGAAGTCCAAGCCCCTCGCACACAAAACCTCCTTTACCCCCTCCCTCCAACCTTTTCTAGGCCGACCCCAATCCCGCCTTCCCTCCGCTACAGATTTATACACTCTCGAAGTCATTCTATTTTGTTCCATCCTTTCTATATGTCCAAACCATCTCAACAACCCCTCCTCAGGGCTCTTGATAATATTTTTGGTAATCCCACACCTCCTAATCTCCAATCTACGGATTCTCTGCATTATATTCACACCACACATTGCCCTCAGACATGATATCTCCACTGCCTCCAACATTCACACCCCATGTCTCACACCCATACAAGAGTGTTTGTTGCATGCAAAGAGTATGTAACCTTTATTCGGAGCATGTTAAACACACCCACATAGGCTCCCCTCTAACCAGCGAACCATCGTTAAGGGTTTGGCGATGGGGCCCCATCATCAAATCAACGACTCGGTTCAGCCAATTAAAATGCGAGTTTAACAATGACAAAGGTGAGGTGGATACCACTCGCGGGTTGTCATTGGAATTCCTGCATAGAGCTGGTTGTGGAAAGTTGTCTGTCTTTTGGCTGCTGTTTAGCCTAGACAACTGTGGCGTGCACTAAATACTACTCCTTTGTATATAGTGTACATATGTGTAAAAAGCCCTTTTATATTTACTTGGTGAAGGAAAAGACAAAAGTCTTATATATTCATAAATGCTTGGTGAAGGAAATACAAATTCAAAGCATCTTCTACTGTGTTTCTTTGCTCCAAGCTCCCTTTTACACTCAGTTTAACAGGCCATTGAACCTGAGGTTGTAATAGTGTTGGTATATCTATACTCTCATACATTCCTCTCTTTGCTTTCATGGATAAATTTCTGTCTCCAGAAGCTCCTCAGTGCACCATTCACCTTTTTCCTCTCGTTAATTCTATGATTCACCTCATCCCTCATATACCCATCTGCTGACACATCCATTCCCAGATATCTGAACACATTCACCTCCTCCATACTCTCTCCCTCCAATCTGATATTCAATCTTCCTTTATCTATTTTTTTGTTATCCTCATCACCTTACTCTTTCCTATATTCAATTTTAATTTCCTTCTTTTACATACCCTATCAAACTCATCCACCAGCCTCTGCAACTACTCTTCAGAATCCCCCAAAAGCACAGTGTCAACAGCAAAGAGCAACTGTGACAACTACCACTTTGGGTTAGATTCTTTACCTTTCAATCCCACACCTCTTGCCAACACCCGATCATTCACTTCTCTTACAACCCCATCTATAAATATGTTGAACAACCATGGTGACATCACACATCCCTGTCTAAGGCCTACTTTTACTGGGAAATAATCTCCCTCTCGCCTACATACTCTAACCTGAGCCTCACTATATATATATATATATATATATATATATATATATATATGCAAGACAACCACTATGAAAAAATAGAGGAATTCCAAGCGCTTTCGTGACTACTCACATTATCAAGGAACTATAAAGGAAACATGACAAGAGGACTTATATAAGGGCAAGACTACACCTCACAGTCACATCACACTAACAAAGACTACACCTCACAGTGGCGTAACATCGCACGACTCTGTGAAGAGGAAAACAAAAGGACCTGAAACTCTTCCCAAGAATTAAGATTAGTCCAATTTATCATTAAATTCTTCCCAAATTTTATTAATTATAAAAGAATCCAATTTATATAAACCAAAGAAATATTCATATTATTTTCAAAACTGCTTTTAATGAAACATGATTCTATTATATTCCTCTCAACCATGGACTTGCTTGATACAACCTTCTCAGCATTTTGAAAATCAATTGGATGGTTAAAATCTCTCACATGAATAAATAGAGCATTAGAATCTTGTCCAGTTCTAATGCTATATTTATGTTGTTTTAATCTTAGTTCAAGACTTTTACCAGTTTGAACTAAGATTAAAACAACATAAATATAGCATTAGAACTGGACAAGATTCTAATGCTCTATTTATTCATGTGAGAGATTTTAACCATCCAATTGATTTTCAAAATGCTGAGAAGTTGTATCAAACAAGTCCATGGTTGAGAGATATAATAGAATCATGTTTCATTAAGCAGTTTTGAAATAATATGAATATTTCTTTGGTTTATATAAATTGGATTCATTTATAATTAATAAAATTTGGGAAGAATTTAATGATAAATTGACTAATCTAATCTTGGAAGAGTTTCAGGTCCTTTTGTTTTCCTCTTCACAGAGTCGTGAGATGTTACGCTACTGTGAGGTGTAGTCTTGTTAGTGTGTGACTGTGAGTGTAGTCTTGCCCTATATAGTCCTCTGTCATGTTTCCTTTATAGTTCCTTGATAATGTGAGTAGTCAGAGCTGAATTCTCTATTTTCATAGTGTTGTCTTGCATATTTTGATATCACCTGTTTACTGTGATCTTTTTGCATATATATATATATATATATATATATATATATATATATATATATATATATATATATATATATATATATATATATATATATAATCAAGACAACCAATATGAAAAATAGAGGAATTCAAGCGCTTTCGTGACTACTCACATAATGTGAGTAGTCACGAAAGCTGGAATTCCTCTATTTTCATAGTGGTTGTCTTGCATTTTTGATATCACCTGTTTACTGTGATCTTTTTGCATATATATATATATATATATATATATATATATATATATATATATATATATATATATATATATATATATATAAGAACATAAGAACATAAGAAGGAGGAACATTGCAGCAGGCCTGTTGGCCCATACTAGGCAGGTCCTTCACAATCCGTCCCACTAACAGAACACTTGCTCAACCCAATTTTCAATGCTACCCAAGAAACAAGCTTTGACAATTCCATTCACTCACTTGCGAGTCCCACTCAAATCCAACCCCTCTCACTCATGAATCCATCCAACCCAAATTTGAAACTACCCACTAGCAAACATACTTGTCAAACCCATTTCCTCTCCACAGTAATATAAATATAAACACTAGTGATTGAATGAATTACAGAAAATTCTACGTCTCAAGTGTTTCTTATGAATTAAATAATATGTATGTCATTGAGCACAAGGAATATATATAACTCCACCAGAACATAATATGAACAAAAAATATCTTAATGTGAACAAAGGAACTAATTATAAACAAAACTCCTAAATCATATATATATATATATATATATATATATATATATATATATATATATATATATATATATATATATATATATATATATATATGCTAGGAATTCGCAAGAGCAGGCGAAATATTCACAAACACTGATCTCTGGCCGACGGAGACTCGAACCTACGAACCTCATGACAAGGTACGCAGTGCTTTGCCGACCGTACCACACTGGTCCAATACCTTGGCGTCCAGCTCACGCTAGACGTTGATCCAAGGCAGCCAGCTTTCAGGCAGGTGGCTTACAGCTTTTCATCTCATCCCCTGCATGCATCCACACAACTAGAGATTTTACAATGCTAGGAATTCGCAAGAGCAGGCGAAATATTCACAAACACTGATCTCTGGCCGAAGGAGACTCGAACCTACGTCTAGCGTGAGCTGGGCGCCAAGGTATTGGACCAGTGTGGTACGGTCGGCAAAGCACTGCGTACCTTGTCACAAGGTTCGTAGGTTCGAGTCTCCGTCGGCCAGAGATCAGTGTTATATATATATATATATATATATATATATATATATATATATATATATATATATATATATATATATATATATATATATATAATATATATATATATATATATATATATATATATATATATATATATATATATATGCTCACACTTTAAAAAGTACACAAATGGGTCCAGATTCTCAGATTTATTAAGAAAAATTCTTGAGTGAACTTTACTTCCAGGCTTCTCTACCTCTCCTCTGCTTTCTCTACCTCTCCTCTGCTTTCTCTACCTCAACTATTCTTTCCTCACTTCCTTCTCCGCTACTTTATCCTACCTTCCCGTCACTTCTCCTTTCTGCTCAATTTCTTTCATCTCCTTTTCTTTCCAACTATTCTCAATCACCCTAGTAGCGTTAATGTGTCTGTACAATGTGGTCTGTACTGTGTGGTCTGTACTGTGTGGTCTGTACTGTGTGGTCTGTACTGTGTGGTCTGTACTGTGTGGTCAGTATTGTGTGGTCTGTGCGATGTGGTCTATACGATGTGTTCTGCACTGTGTGTGTGGTCTGTACTGTGTGGTCTGTACAATGTGGTCTGTACTGAGTGGTTTGCACTGTGTGGTCTGTTCTGTGTGGTCTGTACGATGTGGTCTGTACTGTTTGGTCTGTTCGATGTGGTTTGTACTGTGTGGCCTGTAGTTTGTGGTCTGTACTGTGTGGTCTGTACTGTGTGGTCTGTACGATGTGGTCTGTACTGTGTGGTCTGTTCGATGTGGTCTGTTCTGTATGGTCTGTACTGTGTGGTCTGTACTCTGTGATCTGTACTGTACTGTGTGGTCTGTATTGTGTGGTCTGTACGGTGTGGTCTGTACTATGGAGTCTGTACTGTGTATTCTGGACGGTGTGGTCTGTACTGTGTGGTCTGTACTGAGTGGTCTGTACT
>WNWK01019469.1:20000-25000 GCA_009830355.1 Cherax destructor
GACGTATTTTGGCGTTTCCTGACGTCTGAAAACTTGTGCCCTACCATGAGGACGCTGCCACTCTTTAACGTGCCATGTCTCTCTCAGGCGTGCGTTTACGTGTCCTGACGCGCCGTGGCATGATCGGCAGTGTTGTCACGTGTCCTGGCGCGTCGTGGCATGATCGGAAGTGTTGTCACGTGTCCTGGCGCTCGTGGCATGAATCGCATGTTTCACTGTCCTGGCGCGTCGTGGCATATCGGAAGTGTTTCCGGTCCTGCGCGTCGTGCATGATCGAAGTGTTTCACGTGTCCTGGCGCGTCGTGCATATCGGAAGTGTTGTCACGTGTCCTGGCGCGTCGTGGCATGATCGGCAGTGTTTCACGTGTCCTGGCGCTCGTGGCAGATCGGAAGTGTTTCACGTGTCCTGCGCGTCGTGGCATGATCGGAAGTGTTGTCACGTGTCCTGACGCGTCTTGGCATGATCGGCAGTGTTGTCACGTGTCCTGGCGCGTCGTGGCATGATCGGCAGTGTTTCACGTGTCCTGGCGCGTCGTGGCATGATCGGAAGTGTTGTCACGTGTCCTGGCGCGTCGTGGCATGATCGGAAGTGTTGTCACGTGTCCTGGCGCGTCGTGGCATGATCGGCAGTGTTGTCACGTGTCCTGGCGCGTCGTGGCATGATCGGAAGTGTTGTCACGTGTCCTGGCGCGTCGTGGCATGATCGGAAGTGTTGTCACGTGTCCTGACGCGTCTTGGCATGATCGGAAGTGTTGTCACGTGTCCTGGAGTGTTCTGGCGCCCACTAGCGTGTTATCATCTTCCATGGCGTGATCTGCGTGTGTTCTGAGGTGCTCAAATGTGTGCTTGCGTGTACTGACGTGTTCTAACGTTCCTTGATGTGTCCTGGGGCATGTTCTGAAGTGTTCTAAAATTCTCCGAGGTGTCCTGAAGTGTCCTGGCGTGTAATGTCCTGATGAGTCTTGGCGAGTAGTGTCCTGGCGTGTAATGTCCTGACGGGTCCCGGCGTGTGGTGTTCTGACGGGTACTGGCGTTTAGTTTCCTGACGGGTACTGGCGTGTGGTGTTCTGACGGGTACTGGCGTGTGGTGTCCTGACGGGTCCTGGCGTGTAGTGTTCTGACGGTCCTGGAGTGTATTATCCTGGAGTGTCCTGGCGTGTGGGGCCCTGACGGGTCCTGGAGTGTGGTGTCCCGGAGTGTCCTGACGTGTGGTGTCCTGGAGTTTGGTGTCGTGGAGGGTCCTGGAATGTGGTGTCCTGGAATGTGATGTCCTGGAGGGTCATGGAATGTGGTGTTCTGGAGGGTCTTGGAGTGTGGTGTTCTGGAGGGTCTTGGAGTGTGGTGTCCTGGAGTGTCCTGGAGTGTGGTGTCCTGGAGGGTCCTGGTGTGTAGTGTCCAGAAGGGTCCTGGTGTGTGGTGTCCTGGAGGGTCCTGGAGTGTGGTGTCCTGGAGGGTTCTGGAGTGTGGAGTCCAGGAGGGACCTGGAGTGTGATGTTCTTAAGGGTCCTGAAGTGTGGTGACCTGGAGGGTCCTGGAGTGTGATGTTCTTAAGGGTCCTGAAGTGTGGTGTCCTGGAGGGTCCTGGAGTGTGGAGTCCTGGAGGGTTCTGGAGTGTGGTGTCCTGGAGGGTCCTGGAGTGTGGTGTCCTGGAGGTTCCTGGAGTTTGGTGTCGTGGAGAGTCCTGGAATGTGGTGTTCTGGAGTGTCATGGAATGTGGTGTTCTGGAGGGTCTTGGAGTGTGGTGTCCTGGAGGGTCCTGGAGTGGGAGTCCAGGAGGGACCTGGAGTGTGGTGTCCTGGAGGGTCCTGGAGTGTGGTGTCCTTAAGGGTCCTGAAGTGTGGTGTCCTGGAGGGTCCTGGAGTGTGGAGTCCAGGAGAGACCTGGAGTGTGGTGTCCTGGAGGGTCGTGGATAAGTGTCAGTGAACCTGGAATTCACATACTGAGGTATTTTATTCAAGTCTCGGCTGATTTATGAGCTTCCAGCACGATTATGTTCCTACCCCAGCGAGGGAGAGTGAGAGCGAGGGAGAGTGAGAGCGAGGGAGAGTGAGAGCGAGGGAGGGAGGGAGGGAGGGAGAGTGATAGGGAGGGAGGGAGGGAGGGAGAGTGATAGGGAGGGAGGGAGGGAGGAGTGATAGGAGGGAGGGAGGGAGGGAGGGAGAGTGATAGGGAGGGAGGGAGGGAGGGAGAGTGATAGGGAGGGAGGGAGGGAGGGAGAGTAATAGGGAGTGAGGGGAGAGAGAGGGGAACAAAAAGAATAGAAGTACAGTAGAGGGAGGGATGAAGAGTGTGCAAGGGGAGATGGGAGGGAAGCGAGGCAATAGAGGGAACGTTAGGAAAAAAGATGATACGGTGGGAGAGAAGGGAGAGAGGGAAGGAGGAAGAGAGGAAGGGAAGGGAAGGGAAGGGTGTGAAGAAATGGAGGCTGGGGAAGGAAGGACGGACTGAGGGAAGGGAGGAAAGAGGAAGGGGAGGAGGGATTGAGGGAAGGTGGGAATGATTGAAGGAGGAAGGGAGGGGAGGATAGAGGGAAGGGAAGAGGGAGGGAAGAAGGGAAGAAGGCAAGGAGAGAGGAAGGGAAGGGGTGAAAGTAAGGACAGGAAGTGGGAAGGGATGGAGGGTAAGGAGGTGGGAGGGAAGGAGTTAAACAAGTGAAGGAGCTGAGTGAGTGGAGAAAAGACTATTCGAGTATGCTGCAGCAGCATGGAGCCATCACCTAGTCTGAAATAACACTAAAAAGATGTACTGAAGGTAAGAAGAAAACAGAGGAGACATGGGCACTACGTACGAGATACTCGGTGGTGAAGACAAAAACCTTTTGCATGTAAGAGACGAGAATGAGAGTACGCAGATGTTAAACAAATAAAGAAGACACAGACACTTATTCAGTTTGTTGGCAGTGAGAAGGTGGAAGCTGTCTTATACGTGGTTTCAGGCACAGGTACGGCAGAATCCAAGTTAAGTGCAAGTTAAAAAACGGGGCCCAATAGCACAAACAATCAAATACAAACGCACTGGCATAGAAGCGATCAGTGAAGAGGTGGGGCCAGGAGCTGTGAATCGATCCCTGCAACCACAAATATGTGAATACAAATAGGTGAGTATGCACACACACACACACACACACACACACACACACACACACACACACACACACACACACACACACACACACACACACACACACACATACACACATACACACACACACACACACACACACACACACACACACACACACACACACACACACACAGGCCTAGTGTCTAATCGGCATGTGCCTATGACAAAATGGTAACTAACACACAGGAGAATAAGGAAAATAAGTCGTAGAGCCAGAAATGAATATGCACAGGTAAGAAGGGAGGCCCAACGACAATATGAAAATAATATATCAGCGAAAGCCAAATCTGACCCGAAGCTGTTGTACAGCCACATCAGGAGGAAAACAACAGTCAAGGACCAGGTGATCAGGCTGAGGAAGGAAGGAGGAGAGATCACAAGAAACGACCACGAAGTATGTGAGGAACTCAATATGAGATTCAAAGAAGTGTTCACAGTGGAGACAGAAGGGACTCCAGAAAGACAGAGAGATGGAGTTCACTATCAAGTGTTGGACACAATACATACAACCGAGGAAGAAGTGAAGAGGTTGCTAAGTAAGCTAGATACCTCAAAGGCGATGGGGCCGGATAACATCTCTCCATGGGTCCTGAGAGAGGGAGCAGAGGCGCTACGTGTACCACTAACAACATTCTTCAACACATCTATCGAAACAGGGAGATTACCTGAGGAATGAAATACAGCAAATGAAGTCCAATTTTTTAAGAAAGGAGACAGACATGAAGCATTAAACTACAGACCAGTGTCACTGACATGCATAGTATGCAAAGTCATGGAGCATATTATCAGGAGGAGAGTGGTGGAGCACTTAGAAAGGAATGAGCTTATCAACGACAGCCAGCACGGGTTCAGGGACGGGAAATCCTGTGTCACACACCTACTGGAGTTCTATGACAGGGTGATAGCAGTAAGACAAGAGAGAGAGAGAGAGAGAGGTGGGTAGACTGCATTTTCTTGGACTGAAAGAAGGCGTTTGACAAAGTTTCTCACAAGAGATTAGCGCAAAAGCTGGAGGACCAGGCAGGGATAACAGGAAAGGCTCTACAATGATCAGGGAATACCTGTCAGGAAGACAACAGCGAGTCATGTTACGTGGCGAGGGTCAGAGTGGGCGCCTGTAACGAGCGGGGTGCCACAGAGGTCAGTCCTTGGACCGGTGCTGTTTATGGCATTTGTGAACGACATGACAGAAAAAATGGACTCCGAAGTGTTCCTGTTTGTAGATGATATGAAGTTGATGAGAAGAATTCAATCGGACGAGGACCAGGCAGAATTACAAAGGGATCTGGAGAGGCTGCAGGCATGGTCCAGCAACTGGCTCCTGGAGTTCAACCCCACCAAGTGCAAAGTCATGAAGATTGGGGAAGGGCAAAGAAGACCACAGACGCAATACAGTCTAGGGGGCCAGAGACTACAAACCTCATTTAAGGAAAAGGATCTTGGGGTGAGTATAACACCGGGCACATCTCCTGAGGCGCACATCAACCAAATAACTGCTGCAGCATACGGGCGCCTAGCAAATCTAAGAACAGCATTCCGACATCTTAATAAGGAATCATTCAGGACACTGTACACTGTGTAAGTTAGGCCTATAAATTAGACACATATGCAACACTTGGGTATCTTTATTGAGGAAACGTTTCGCCACACAGTGGCTTCATCAGTCCAATACAAAGTAGAAAGGTGTAAGGAGAGGAGGAGTTTGAGGTAATCAGTCCCTCGGCCTGGAGTCGATGTGTTCAGTCCATCAATCTTGTAGGAAGTACAGCACAGGGCCGTAGAGGTGGCTTATATACGGCCCTGTCCTGTACTTCCTACAAGATTAATGGACTGAACTCCTCTCCTTATACCTTTCTACTTTGTATTGGACTGATGAA
>WNWK01019469.1:30000-37733 GCA_009830355.1 Cherax destructor
AAAAAAAAAAAAAAAATTTAAGAAACTGAAATAAAAACAAAATTTAATTTTGAGTAATAAAAAAATCAAAAGTGAAAGAAAGAGGCGACTGCATTATTTAATGAGGTAATAATTGATGAAGAATTACCGGAATTACAAAAAAATCTTACTGCAATTGGAAATTTTAATTATAATGAAATAAACTAGGCAGTTTGAGAAGCTGCAACTGCAAACAAATTATCAATAAAATTCCCGAGAGTAAACAGTGTTTTCTATGCATTAGGAAAACTGACGAGACGCGAGAGAAAGCAACACACCTGTCAATATGAGATCTAATATTTATTTGAAGAAAGTAATAATACTTTCCGGGAGAACTTTCATGTTCAACAGAGAAATATCATATGTCATTAAATAAGATTTGGGAGATAAAAAGAAAAAGAAAAACATAAACATGAACATGACAGGAATATCAGCCACAGTGCCGTGTCTTCCTTTGCAGATGACACCCGAATCTGCATGACAGTGTCCACCATTGAAGACACCGCAAGACTCCAAGCAGACATCAACCAAATCTTTAAATGGGCTGCAGAAAACAATATGAAGTTCAATGATGAGAAATTTCAATTACTCCGATACGGAAAACGTGAGGAAATTAAAATCTCATCGGAGTATAAAACAAATTCCAACCACACAATAGAGCGAAAAAATAATGTCAAAGACCTGGGAGTGATCATGACAGAGGATCTCACCTTCAAGGACCACAACAATGTAGCAATTGCATCTGCCAGAAAAATGACAGGATGGATAATGAGAACCTTTAAAACCAGGGATGTCAAGCCTATGTTGACACTTTTCAGGTCGCTTGTTCTATCTAGGCTGGAATATTGCTGCACACTAACTGCACCTTTCAAGGCAGGTGAAATTGCTGACCTAGAAAATGTACAGAGAACCTTCACGGCACGCATAACTGCAATAAACCACCTCAATACTGGGAACGCTTGAAGTTCCTAAACCTGTACTCCTGGAACGCAGGCGGAGAGATACATTATTATATACACTTGGAAAATCCTAGAGGGATTAGTACCAAACTTGCACACGAGTGTCACTCCCTACGAAAGCAAAAGACTCGGCAGACGATGTAACACCCCCCAATGAAAAACAGGGGTGCCACTTGCACGTTGAGAGACAACACAATAAGTGTCAGGGGCCCAAGACTGTTCAACTGCCTCTCAGCATACATAAGGGGGATTACCAATAGACCCCTGGCTGTCTTCAAGCAGGCACTGGACAGGCACCTAAAGTCGGTGCCTGACTAGCCAGGCTGTGGTTCGTACGTTGGACTGCGTGCGGCCAGCAGTAACAGCCTGGTTGATCAGGCTCTGATCCAACACGAGGCCTAGTCACAGGCCGGGCCGCAGGGGCGTTGACCCCTGGAACTCTCTCCAGGTAAACTCCAGGTATAAGAAATGAAAAAAAAAATATGATGCACTATGATAGTTTAAACTAAACGTGAAGTGATTTCCTATATTCCTATTACACTGGTATTTTTACTGTTTCACTGTGGTATTTTTACTGTTTGTGTGGTATTTTTACTGTTTCACTGTGATATTTTTACTGTTTCTCTGTGGTATTTTTACTGTTTCACTGTGGTAGTTTTACTGTTTCACTGTGATATTTTTCTGTTTCTCTGTGGTATTTTTACTGTTTCACTGTGGTATTTTTACTGTTTCACTGTGGTATTTTTACTGTTTCACTGTGGTATTTTTACTGTTTCACTGTGGTATTTTTACTGTTTCACTGTGGTATTTTTACGTATTTGCAATCACGATATTTATTGTGATTTCTTTCACTGTAAGAGATTTATAAATAATTTTTAAAATGACTTTTGTAAAAATTAAAATGTAGAGTATGTGTTATAAAAGGAAATGTAAAGCAACAGATTAATGAATGGTTTAATGGAAAGTGATAGAGACCTATGGAAAAAAATGAAAGAAAAGACACGAGACCAATTTAGCCCGAGGATCCAACAACCTAGAAATTAATAGACAAACATAAGAAGAAAGGAAGAAAAAACTTTTGAAAGGAAATAATGAACAAGAGCAAGGAATAAGCTAATTTTTACTCAAATATGCCAAAAAAATAAACAAAAAGGAAGTACCTAATCTTTTACTCAAATCTGAATATATATATATATATATATATATATATATATATATATATATATATATATATATATATATATATATATATATAAAAAAACACATCGGCCGTTTTCCACCAAGGCAGGGTGGCCACCAAGGCAAGGTGGCCACCAAGGCAGAGTGGCCACCAAGGCAGAGTGGCCACCAAGGCAGGGTGGCCACCAAGGCAGGGTGGCCACCAAGGCAGGGTGGCCCGAAAAAGACAATCTTTCGTCCTCATTCACTCCATCACTGTCTTGCCAGAGGCGTGCTTTACACTACAGTTATAAAACTGCAACATTAACACCCCTCCTTCAGAGTGCAGACACTGTACTTCCCATCTCCAGGAATCAAGTCCGGCCTGCCGGTTTCCCTGAAACCCTTCATAAATGTTTCCTTGCTCACACTCCAACAGCACGTCAAGTCCTAAAAACCATTTGTCTCCATTCGCTTCTATCTAACACCCTCACGCACGCTTGCTGGAAGTCCAAGCCCCTCGCACACAAAACCTCCTTTACTCCCTCCTTCCAACCTTTACTGGGCCTTCCCCTACCCCGCCTTCTCTCCACTACAGATTTATACACTATCGAAGTCATTCTATTTTGTTTCATCCTCTCTACATGTTCAAACCATCTCAACAACCCCGCCTCAGCCCTCTGGATAATAGTTTTGGTAATCCCACACCTCCTCCTAATCTCCAAACTACCGATTCTCTGCATTATATTCTCACCACACATTGCCCTCAGACACGACATCTCCACTGCCTCCAGCCTTCTCCTTGTTGCAACATTCACAACCCATGCCTCACACCCATACAAGAGCGTTGGTATAACTATGCTCTCATACATTCCCCTCTTTGCTTTCATGGATAAAGTTCTTTGTCTCCACAAACTCTTCACTGCACCACTCACCTTTTTCCCCTCGTCAATTCTATGATTTACCTCATCTTTCATAGACCCATCCGCTGACACGTCCACTCCCAAATATCTGAATACATTCACCTCCTCCATACTTTCTTCCCCCAGTCTGATATCCAATCTTCCGTTACCTAATTTTTTTGTTATCCTCTTCACCTTACTCTTTCCTATATTCACTTTAAATTTCCTTCTTTTACATACCCTACCAAACTCATCTACCAACCTCTGCAACTTCTCTTCAGAATCTCCCAAAAGCACAGTGTCATCAGCAAAGAGCAACTGTGACAACTCCCACTTTGTGTTAGATTCTTTATCTTTTAACCCCACACATCTTACCAAGACCCTCGCATTCACTTCTCTTACAACTCCATCTATAAATATATTGAACAACCACGGTGACATCACACATCCTTGTCTAAGGCCTACTTTTACTGGGAAGTAATCCCCCTCTCGCCTACATACTCTAACCTGACCTCACTATCCTCGTAAAGACTCTTCACTGCTTTCAGTAACCTACCTCCTATTCCATACATTTGCAACATTTGCCGCATTGTCCCCCTATCTACCCTATCATACGCCTTTTCCAAATCCATAAATACCACAAAAACCTCTTTACCTTTATCTAAATACTGTTCACCTATATGTTTCACTACAAACCCTTGGTCTACACACCCCCTACCTTTCCTAAAGCCTCCTTGTTCATTTGCTATACTGCTCTCCGTCTTACTCTTAATTCTTTCAATAATAACTCTACAATACACTTTATCAGGTATACTCAACAGACTTATTCCCTTATATATTTTGCACTCTCTTTTTTCCCCTTTGCCTTTATACAAAGGAACTATGCACGCTCTCTGCCAATCCCTAGGTACCTTACCCCCTTCCATACATTTATTAGCCAGTTCAATTAGTAAATCATCAACATTGTAAAAATATCCTATAACTCTGTGAATAATTGTTCAAAATTGTATTAATCCAATAGTTAGTAAAAATAAGTAATCTAGTATCATATTATTAAGTTTAGCATAATCCATTGTTCTTAAGTCTAGTTATAGAATCACACCAAATCTTATGATTACAGGCATTGATCCTGACATCAACCTATTATTAAATGACTTACATGATTCCAATAGCAACTGTAATTACTACACAGCAGATCAAGCAAAGACATTACTCAGAGCCAACAATAACATAACTAACTTTAATTATAATGTTAGATCTTTGAGCACACATTTTGATGACCTCACAGCACTACTCCAATCCCTCCAGACCAATATGTCAACCATCACACTCACTGAGACCTGGCTAAATCCTGGTACTACAGATGTCTATGCCATCCCAGGTTACACAGCCATACACAACTGTAGGACAGATCAGCGAGGGGGGTGGAATAGCTATATATTACTCGGAACAACTTGAATGTATCAATAACTCTTGCACAGGGGATGAGCATGGAGAATATATTATAGCTAAATTTAAATCAAAATACCTGCAAAAAAAAACTCACAATGATAAACATCTACAGATTGCCACAGTCATACATTCACCACTTTAGTGAAAAATTAGGAAACCTGATAACTGATGCACACATGAACAAAGACCATTTGCTGCTCACAAAAGATTTCAACATAAATCTCCTACATGACCAGGACCCACAAATAACAGAATTCACAAACACTATGAGCAACTGCTTGTTACTACCAACAATATCAAAACCTACAAGAATCTCTGAGACTAGTATCTCATTATTAGACCACATCTGGACTTACACTATATCCCCTCTAAAATCAGGCATAATCACAGACAACACCACAGACCACTACCCTACCTTTCTCATAACTAATATCTTGCCCCAAGATATTACAAAAGTTACCTTCAGACTACATAACGAGTCAGCTGTTAATAACTTTATAATGGCTATGATTAACATTGACTGGCATAATGAGATAGAAACATATTCAGATATTAATGAATGTATCAAAAATTTCCTTAAAAAACACTACCTCTATAACAAACACTGCCCTAAAAAAACTAAATAGATCACAGCTAAGAGACTTAACAGTCCCTGGCTACCACCCACCATCCTTAAATCCATTAACAAAAAGCACCAATATGAAAAACAGTACAGAAGGGTTCAAATAACCAGAGAACAATCCAATCCAATCCTATGAATCCTCCACCTTCCCATCAATTCTCAAAATAGCGAGGGTCACCCCGATCCACAAAAGGAGATCAAGCAGACTTGAATAATTATAGACTAATATCTAATTTACCTCTGCTCTTTAAAATCTTTGAGAAATTAATTCACAGGCAGATCTATTCCTACCTCGTCTGACACAACATACTCAACCCCTGTCAGTTTGGATTCAGGACAAACAAAAACACTAATGATGCTAATATACACATGCTAGAGCTTATATACACCGCTCTTGAGAAGAAAGAATTCCCACTGGGATTCTTCATTGATTTACGTAAAGCTTTTGATACAGTTGACCATGACTTACTGCTCACAAAAATAGCTCACTATTGTATAAGAGGGCACTCACTCAACTACCTAAAATCATACCTTAGTAATAGAAGCCAATATGTGTACACAAATGGAGCTAACTCTTCCACACAACAAATTAAAGTTGGTGTCCCGCAAGGAAGTGTCATGGGACCACTCCTCTTCCTTATTTACATCAATGACCTACCGAATGCATCACAATTACTCAAACCCATATTATTTGCAGATGACACTACATATGTCTTCTCTCACCCAAACCCAGTCATACTGGCCAACACTGTAAATGTTGAATTTCAGAAAATATCTACCTGGATGAAAACTAATAAGCTTACTCTCAATACTGACAAAACCTATTTCATTCAATTTGGAAACAGAGCTTCAAATGTCCCACTTAATATAACGCTAAATGGATCACCCATCTCAAGACTCACAGAGGGAAAATTTCTAGGAATCCACCTTGACAGTAGCCTCAAATTCCAAACATACATACAACAAATTTTCAAAAAAGTCTCAAAGACAGTAGGCATACTATCAAAGATACGCTATTATGTGCCTCAATCAGCTCTCCTTGCACTGTATCATTCACTCATCTACCCTTATCTCACCTATGGAATTTGTGCATTGGGATCAACAACATTAAATCACCTTAGACCACTCATAACCCAGCAAAAGGCAGCAGTCAGAATGATAACAAATTCCCTCTCTAGACAGAATACTCCGCCAATATTCGAAAGTCTAAAACTACTCACTGTAAAGAATATTCACACTTATTCTTGTGCCTACTACATACATAGAACTCTACACTCAAATATAAAACCTCCACTCAAAATTCTCCTCACCAACTTTAACAGAACCCATGACCATAACACATGACACAGATCACTTTTTGATATACCCAGAGTCCATATCACCCTGTGTATAAACTATGCACATAAAGGGCCCCAAAATCTGGAATTCGTTACCAGAAAATATTAAAACAACCTTGCCTGAACATCAATTTAAGATTCTTCCCAAAACCCACCTACTCATCCTAAATATACTCATATTGCAAATTACTTTCAACAATGCTCAGTGTTATTTACCCATAATAAAAGTGCTATATTAACTATTGATATAACCATCTTGCATAACACGTTGACAAATGTAATATCCTCAGATTGTAATTTAAGCAAACTTATTATCTGCTAAAAACACATGCTAATGTTTAACTATAACAAAATCATTCTATTCTCTAGTATTAAGTAGTCAATAAGTCATTAGATTAAGTCTGCCCATAATGCCATGGCATAATAGTGGCTCTCCTTGCTCTTCAATTCTAAATTGTAATTACAAAATCTCGATGTAAACTTGCAATGAAATAAAATTTACTTTACTACTTTACTTTACTAAAAGCACTAACCACTCCAAAACTATATCCCCACCTGCTTTTAACATTTCTATCTTTATCCCATCAATCCAAGCTGCTTTACCCCCTTTCATTCTACCCACTGCCTCACGAACTTCCCCCACACTCACAACTGGTTCTTCCTCACTCCTACAAGATGTTATTCCTCCTTGCCCTATACACGAAATCACAGCTTCCCTGTCTTCATCAACATTTAACAATTCCTCAAAATATTCCCTCCATCTTCCCGATACCTCTGACTCTCTATTTAATAACTCTCCTCTCCTATTTTTAACTAACATATCCATTCGTTCCCTGGGTTTTCAACTTTTTAAACTCACTCCAAAAATTTTTTTATTTTCCTCTCATTTGCTCTCTTTTTCCCCCGCTTCACCACCCCTTTTTAACCCCCCTTTTTTTTCCATATACTCTTTTCTCCCCTTTCATCACTTTACTTTGTAAAAAACCCCGTATTTAATTTTTTTTTTACTCTCTTTTTACAACATTCCACCAATCCCCTTCTTCCCTCCCGCCCCCCCCCTTTTTTAACCACAAATCTGCTGAACACTTAAAATATATTGTTTAAAATTTTTCCCCCCCCATTTTCTACCCCATTGTCTTTCTTTTTACTAACCCATCTGTCCTCTAACAGATGTTTATTTTACCCTTTTTAAAAACCTCCTCCTTTAGTTTTTTTAAAACCTTTTTTTTTTATATATATATATATATATATATATATATATATATATATATATATATATTTATAG
>WNWK01019470.1:0-37733 GCA_009830355.1 Cherax destructor
CGGGCCTCCAGCAGCAACAGCCTGGTTGACCAGGCAAGCACCAGAGCGAGCCTGGCCCATGGACGGGCTCAGAGTGTAGAGAAACTCTGAAACTCTTCAAAGGTATATCAAAGGTTTCTGTCTGCCTGTGTGTCTGTCTGACTGTGCGTGTCTGTCTTTCTGTCTGCCCTGTGCGTGTCTGTCTTTCTGTCTGCTTGTGTGTGTCTGTCTTTGTCTTAATGATTTGGGGACTGGAGGGCTGTGTGTCTGACTGTGTGTCTGTCTTTGTCTGCCTGTGTATGTCTGTCTGCCTGTGTGTGTCTGTCTTTCTGTTGGCCTGTGTCTGTCTGTCTTTCTGTCTGCCTGTGTGCATCTGTCTTTCTGTCTGCCTGTGTGTCTCTCTTTCTGTCTGCCTGTGTGTTTCTCTTTCTGTCTGCCTGTGTTTGTGTCTTTCTGTCTGCTTGTCTCTCAGTCTCAGAGCGGCTCGTAAACCAACAGGTATTACACACGATGCAGATGTGACAATGCGTATCACTTGCCAGTCATGCTTATACGTCTTACATCTACAAGCACTGTATAGCACTTTGCCTGGATTTTGGGTTATCCTAGGTAATTTACACTATGTATAATTGTACTTATGTGTAT
Source organism: Cherax destructor (assembly GCA_009830355.1). Taxonomy (NCBI): domain Eukaryota; kingdom Metazoa; phylum Arthropoda; class Malacostraca; order Decapoda; family Parastacidae; genus Cherax; species Cherax destructor. The sequence goes on from WNWK01019470.1 coordinate 625, forward strand.
ATGTGAGAGATAGACAGAGATATAGACAAATAGAGATAAAGACAGACAAATACAGACAGAGAGACAGCCAACAGCCAGCCGAATACGTATTACACATGTTCCAGAATCGTTTCTCTTTACTTAGGGCATAGGTTATAGGACATTCTGGCAGGATGACACTACCAGGGGTACCAAACATGAAAGGATGTTGCACAAATGTTTCACATGGGTTATTATTGAGGTTTTGATATTTCCTTGACCACTTGTGGCCACATCCATCACTTTCCTCTTAAAAGGAGTGTTAATACGACATGACATCAGTGAATCCCTGATGTTTGCCACGCTATTTGCTCTAGATACTGCTCCATTGAACTGGTGCTCCCACAAGGTACTAAGTGGTCCCAGATTTTTTAATACTGTGTACACCAAGTGTTAAGACCCATTTTATACTGACCATGCATCTCAGGCCACTCATGCCAAATTTGGAAGAAGGAAAAATGAAACATAGATCTATGTTTGGAGCGCTAGCTGTACAAACGTAGATCTACGTTTGACAGTTTAATGGTTAAAAGAATTAATTATATTATTGTAGAAGAGTATAACCATTTATCAGTCCTGTGATGTAGTGTCTTGCAGCTGCTTACTATCATCATCCATAATATTAGTTAGCATTTATGTTTGTAAAAGTTGTGCGTGTTTATTTCAGGAAGGTATTGTGAGCAAACAACCCAGCCTTGAGAGATGTAAGTGCCCAGTGCCTGGCAGAGTTTGTCAAGTGGTCTCGTAAACAGTCTCGAAAGAAGGACCAAGTTTTCTTAAACTTGAAATCAATTCTTTTGAGAATATTTTCACTCTGTAAACATCCAAGTGCCTTCAAACGCTTAGGTGAGTAATTATTGTAAACCAGTTGTCTGACTTGGTTAGATAAGATTAATGTTCTTCATGTGATTATTCTGTTGTATTTAGATGTGACTGAAAGTTTTCAGTGATAAAATTTTGGTTTCTTATCTCATTCCTACTTAGGAGTTTATGATATATCGTATAAAGACTTTTCCATTTCCGAAAAGCTTATTTTTCCTTATTCCAAAAAACAACATCCAACAAATTTTTTCTAATGCTTATGTGCTTGTTCATCTTAATTAAATTAGTTTGATATACTGAATACTGGTGCTATAGTATTCCTGGTTTGACAAATTATGTACATTAACAAAAATTGTCATTTGTCAAAACATCTATTGTAACTGAATTTATGATCCTGATTCCTTGGATTTCCAATTTTTCAGTTCATTCTAAATGTGGTAGCACTATTTGTATCAGCAGCATGTACCTACGGTATAGAAAAAACTCAGATTTTCCTAAAAATGTATGAAAAGAAAATACAATGAGGACACTAAACAGAATTGTTGACATGATGACATGAGAACTGTGAAGGAGTTGAGTGTTGAAGGTAGGTGTAGGTTCATGTAATTCTTGTGAGTGTTGAAGGTAGGTGTAGGTTCATGTAATTTATGTGAGTATTGAAGGAAGGTGTAGGTTCATGTAACTCCTCCTGTGAATAATTAGCGTTGTGAAGGAGCTCATGTTACTGGTTATGTTGCTCATACTTACTCAAAGTAAGGGACACCATGTTGCATGCTTACTCTGAGCACAGTTCTATAATCAAGATTGAGGCCAGCTTTAGAAAATGAAAAATCAATAGATTTGCTAAGCCTTTATTTTTTTTTAGTACAAATTAGCATGAAAATGTCTTAGAATAATAAGGATTGGAACAAATTTAAGGAAAGACAGCCATGTGAACTTATCATCATTCAACTACTCAACAGGAGGGTGTCTTCAGTATTGGCCTCAGTAAATGATAATTTTACTGACATTTTTGTATGATATATAGTTAGCATAAGAACCATCAGTCTTTTTTCCTGTACAACATTACATCAGGTGAAAAGTAGGCTTTATGAGCCACAAGGTATCTCTTGTACTTTCTGAGTAAAAGTAGTAACTGAGAAGAATGAGTACATCAAGAGACGACACAATAAATGTCAGGGGCCCAAGACTGTTCAACTGCCTCCCACCACACGTAAGGGTGATTACCAGTAGACCCTGGCTGTCTTCAAGAAGGCACTGGACAGGCACCTAAAGTCATTACCTGATCAGCCAAGCTGTGATTCTTATGTAATTTTGTGTGGGGCCAGTAGTAACAGCCTGGTTGATCAGGCCTTGATCCACCATGAGGCCTGGTCATGGACTGAGCTACTAGGACATTGACCCCCGAAAAAACCTCCAGGTATACCACCACCACCAGTCAAACAGCCTTGTAGTGTGTACATATGTTCACCTAGATTGAAACTAAAGGAATTTAAATTACAATGCATAAAATCCATATATACCAAACTACAGTATACAGTAGGACCCCACTTATATGGCAGGCTAAGTTCTAGGCTATCGCCAGAAAGCGGAACATAATTTTTTTCCACTTATAAATGCATATAAATGCCAGATGACAAGTTTACATTAACATATATTAAGTTAGCAATAGAACTAGGCATTAAAAACAATAAAAAGTAAAATACACACACAGCACACCCATTACTTACCTTAAAATATTTGTAGTCTTAATGTAGGGTGAGAGGCGAGTCATTTTATTGTTGGAAGTCAGGTGTGGGAAATATGGTAGCCAGCCAGGGCAACCCCTGGTATAGTGTATGGTAGAGTTATTATTGAAAGAATTAAGAGTAAGACTGAAAGCAGGATAGCAGATGAACAAGGGGGCTTTAGGAAAGGTAGGGGGTGTGTAGACCAAGTGTTTACAGTGAAACATATAGGTGAACAGTATTTGGATAAGGGTAAAGAGGTTTTTGTGGCATTTATGGATTTGGAAAAGGCATATGATAGGGTGGATAGGGGGCAATGTGGCAGATGTTGCAGGTGTATGGAATAGGAGGTAGGTTACTGAAAGCAGTGAAGAGTTTTTATGAGGATAGTGAGGCTCAGGTTAGTGAGTGTCGGAGGGAGGGGACTATTTCCCAGTAAAAGTGGGCCTTAGACAAGGATGTGTGATGTCACCGTGGTTGTTCAATATATTTATAGATGGGGTTGTAAGAGAAGTGAATGCGAGGTCTTGGCAAGAGGTGTGGGCTTAAAAGATAAATAATCAAATACAAAGTGGGAGTTGTCACAGTTGCTTTTTGCTGATGACACTGTGCTTTTGGGAGATTCTGAAGAGAAGTTGCAGAGGTTGGTGGATGAATTTGGTAGGGTGTGTAAAGAAGAAAATTGAAGGTGAATATAGGAAAGAGTAAGGTGATGAGGATAACAAAAAGATTAGGTAACGAAAGATTGAATATCAGATTGGAGGAGAGAGTATGGAGGAGGTGAATGTATTCAGATATTTGGGAGTGGACATGTCAGCAAATGGGTCTATGAAGGATGAGGTGAATAATAGAATTGATGAGGGGAAAAAGGTGAGTGGAGCACTTGGAGTCTGTGGAGACAAAGAACTTTGTCCATGGAAGTAAAAGGGAATGTATGAGAGAATAGTTATACCAACACTCTTATATGGGTGTGAAGCATGGGTGATGAATGTTGCAATGAGGAGAAGGCTGGAGGCAGTGGAGATGTCATGTCTGAGGTCAATGTGTGGTGTGAATATAATGCAGAGAATTCGGAGTTTGGAAATTAGGAGGAGGTGCGGGATTACCAAAACTATTATCAGAGAGCTGAGGAGGGTTGTTGAGGTGGTTCGGACATGTAGAGAGAATGGAATGAGACAGAATGACTTCGAGAGTGTATAAATGTGTAGTGGAGGAAGGCGGGGTAGGGGTCGGCCTAGGAAAGGCTGGAGGGAGGGGTAAAGGAGGTTTTGTGTGCGAGGGCTTGGACTTCCAGCAAGCATGTGTGAGCGTATTTGATAGTGAATGGAGACAAATGGTTTTTAATACTAGACGTGCTGTTGGAATGTGAGCAAAGTAACATTTATGAAGGGATTCAGGGAAACCGGCAGGCCGGACTTGAGTCCTGGAGATGGGAAATAAAGTGTCTGCACTCTGAAGGAGGGGTGTTAATGTTGCAGTTTTATAACTGTAGTGTAAAGCACCCCTCTGGCAAGACAGTGATGGAGTGAATGATGATGAAAGTTTTTTCTTTTTCGGGCCACCCTGCCTTGGTGGGAATCGGCCGATGTGTTAATAAAATAAAAAATAAAAAAAAAAATAATGAAAATTAGATTAATCCATTTCAGACCCTTAAAAATACACTTACAAAAGCACCTACAAAAATCTTCTTCTTTCAACACGTGGCCGTTTCCCACCGAGCGGGGTGGCCCAAAATGAAAAGCGAGTTTTCCCTTGTACATTTAGTAATATATACAGGAGAAGGGGTTAACCTACAAAAATACACTTACATAATTGTTCGAGTTGGGAGCTGCTCGTAAGTAGAGGTACCACTGTATATCCTTTTTTTTTCTGGAAATTAGTGTTGAAGATTGTACATATTTCTTTGTAACTGACAGTAAGCTGACTTGAGCAATTTTTAAGTGGGCCTATCTTGTCCTTAATGTTACTTCTACATAGTACCTGAAATAAACCTTTTTGGTTGATCTTTGATTCCCTTGTGACTTTAACTTAATAATCATGTGCTTATTAGGATTGGATTACCTAAATCTATTACAGCTGAAATATTTACAGATGATTGTTTTTAGACTTGAGTGCATTGTGGTATTTATTTCTTGTGTAGGAGGTTGTTTAGCCTGGAACAGTATTTACCGTGAAGTGCGTGAGGATGCAGAGGCTGTGGACACCTGGAGCTTAGAGATCTTAACCCACCTGGTGTGTGCGCTGGACCTGGCACAGGCTGATGACCCAGCGCTTGGCACTCATGAACAGACACAGGGAGCCATACACCACCTTGAGCGCATTATTCGAGTTAAGAAAGAAAGCTTCTGGAAGGTGTGTACACAATTGTTATTCTAATGTAATCTGTATGTTAGTTTTTAATTGTTGTCTTGAAATTACTTATATTTTGACTGAGAATGTGTTTCATTTTAATTATAGTATCTATATTTACTTAGTATTCACATGTAATCCATAATTGGTGATAAAATTGAGATGGTTTTCTTGGACTGGCATCAAGTTGTGGCTTGCTAATGTATCATCTTGGACCATAATGAAGATGTGGCTTGCTAATGTATCATCTTGGACCTTAATGAAGATGTGGCTTGCTAATGTATTATCTTGGACCATAATGAAGTTGTGGCTTGCTAATGTATCATCTTGGACCATAATGAAGTTGTGGCTTGCTAATGTATCATCTTGGACCATAATAAAGTTGTGGACCATAATCAGGTTGACTTAATGGTCCAGGATGAACATGTATCAAGTTGTCTTGACAGTGGTCCAGGACAGACCATTATGGCCCAGGACTGACCAAAACATCTTAACTATATCTCCAGTTGTGAATTATTATTCTTGTGGTATTATGACTTTTTAAAGTTTTGAGAATCATATTAGTACTTGTAATACAGGCAGATACATCTCATTAAATATCATTATTTTTCTAGAAATCCTCTCATCGTCGGATTCCCTCTGAGCTGGGAGATGGAACTCTTGATGACCTCCTGCTGTGGCTGTTACAGCAGTGTGGTAGACCCAAGCATCTTGTTAGACATGCTTGTATGGAGCTCCTGACTTCTCTAGCACCCCACGCACAAGGTTACTTCAATCATATGTACTCTTAACCCTTTGACTGTCGCAAGCCCTATTCTTAAACTGTCATTCTATGTCGCAAAATATTAAAAAAAAAAAAAAATTCTTATAAAAATGTTAAGATTATTTTTCTGATTGTTTAAATCCCCCACCCCCAAAAAAAAAAAAATTTGCGATCAGTACTTACCGAGATATAGAGGAGTAAAGCTGGGAAAAAATGAGCCGCGTATGGCAACAGCGGCGAATGGCGCTCACCCGGTAAACTTTGGTTTACTTCCTTTCGTAGGTTTCTTGTTTTTTCACTATTTTATTTTTTTACGTAACTTATGTGGCCTGTGAGACCAAAGTAAGGTGCAATGTATATATATACACTCGTATGCAACACAAAATCGCACAAACATTAGTATCATTATATTGTTTACAAAACTTATTTACACCAACCAACAATAAAAAAAATTGTTTATTACTATTGTTCTATAATATATATACACATATATAATGACTGGACACTTTCCATCAACTGCAATTAGCACTTCAAAGCTCCAAGCTGTGTGTGTGTGTGTGTGTGTGTGTGTGTGTGTGTGTATGTATGTGTGTGTGGACATCTAAATTTGCTGAGTCAGGGTAAGGCAGCTGTCAAAATGACATATTATACCATTACTCACCACCCTCACTGCCTGTCAACCTGTCAACACAAAAGGGAACCCATGTCTTCTTCCCCACAACCTCCTATCTTTCCTTCATACCTACCTTCCTTTCTTCCTTCATTCCTTTCTTTCTTTCTTCCTTCATTCCTTTCTTTCTTCCTTCCTTTCTTACATATTTCCTTCCTTCCTTCCTCTCATCTCTTCCTTCCTGCCTTCCTTTCTTCCTTCATTCCTTCCTTCCTTTTTTACTTCTTTTGTTCCTTCCTCTCATCTCTTCCTTTCTCTCTTTCTTCCTTTCTTAATTCCTTCCTTCCTTTCTCTTTCTTCCTTTCTTAATTCCTTCCTTCCTTTCTTTCCTCCTTCCTTACTTCTTCTTTCCTTCCTTCCTCTCATCTCTTCTTTCTTTCCTTCCTTCCTCTCATCTCTTCTTTCTTTCCTTCCTTCCTCTCATCTCTTCTTTCCTTCCTCTCATCTCTTCTTTCCTTCCTTCCTTCCTTCCTCTCATCTCTTCTTTCCTTCCTTCCTTCCTTCCTCTCATCTTTTCTTTCCTTCCTTCCTTCCTCTCATCTCTTCTTTCCTTCCTCTCATCTCTTCCTTTCTTTCTTTCTTCCTTCCTTCCTTCCTTCCTTCTGGTATCCTGGGCATTGCTTTCTGTCACAAACTCCTCAAAACCATGAAATTTATCTTCAGAGACACTTCCATCTGTGTTAGAGCTATCATTGAGGAAGAGAAGAGTCCCAGATGCGCCAAGGAGTCAGATAATTCTTACTGCTAGGCATGCTGAACAAGGACTACTGAAATGGTGTTCCCACAATGCACCACTGGCTGCCCGATTTTTTTTTTTATACTGTGCACACTGACCACACAGACCCATTCTCTCACATGTGGGCCTACCAGCTTTCTCCTGCTTGATTTGAGGCATCTAGAATTTATGCATATTAATACGTCGGAAACATTGGCTCGTAAGTCATGTATATATGACTGAAACAGTCAAAGGGTTAATACACCAGTGGTTTTTATATATCTGTAACACATTATTCAGGTATCAGTGTGAGGCTGGATTTACAAGTTGGATAATACAATGCAACCTCTATATATCAGCACAGTAGGAGCTTGTATTGATGAAATATGGCAAATGTAATGTTTTTTTTTTAAACACATCGGCCATTTTCCACTGAGGCAGGGTGACCCAAAAAGAAAGAAAAAAAACTTACATCATCATTCAACACTTTCACCATCACTCGTACATAATCGCTGTCTTTGCAGAGGCACTCAGATACGACAGTTTAGATGTCCCTCCAAACTGCCAATATCCCAAACTCCTCCTTTAAAGTGCAGGCATTGTATTTCCCATTTCCATGACTCGAGTCCGGCTAACCGGTTACTCTGACTCCCTTTACAAAATATTACCCTGCTCACACTCCAATATCAGGTCCCAAAAACCATTCGTCTCCATTCACTCCTATCTAACACGCTCACACACACTTGCTGGAAGTCCAAGCCCTTCGCCCACAAAACCTCCTTTAGCCCCTCCCTTCAACCTTTTTGAGGACGACCCCCTACCTCGCCTTCCCCTACAAATTTATACGCTCTCCAAGCCATTCTACTTTGTTCTATTCTCTCTAAATGACCAAATCACCTCAACAACCCCTCTTCAGCCCTCTGACAAATACTTTTAGTAACTTCACACCTCCTGATTTCCACACTATGAATTCTCTTCATAATATTTACACCACACATTGCCCTTAGACAGGACATCTCCACTGCCTCCAGCTGCTTCCTCACTGCAGAATATACAACCCATGCTTCACACCCATATAAGAGTGTTGGTACCACTATGCTCGTGTACATTCCCTTCTTTGCCTCCATGGATAACATTTTTTGTCTCCACAGATACCTCAACGCACCACTCACCTTATTTCCTTCATCAATTCTATGGTTAATCTCTTTTTCTTTCAACAAACCGGCCGTATCTCACCAAAGCAGGGTGACCCAAAAAGAAAAACGAAAGTTTCTCTTCTTTCTTTTTTCAACAAATCGGCCGCTTCCCACCAAGGCAGGGTGGCCCAAAGAGAAAAACGAAAGTTTCTCTTTTTAACTTTAGTAATGTGTACAGGAGAAGGGGTTACTAGCCCCTTGCTCCGGCATTTTAGTTGACTCTTACGACACGCATGGCTTACGGAGAAAGAATTCTGTTCCACTTTCCCATGGAGATGAGAGGAAATAAGAACAAGAACTAGTAAGAAAATAGAAGAAAACCCAGAGGGGTGTGTGTATATATATATATACTTCTACATGAATGTGTAATGTGACCTAAGTGTATTTAGAAGTAACAAGACATACCTGAAATCTTGCATGTTTATGAAACAGAAAAAAGACACCAGCAATCCTACCATCATGTAAAACAATTACAGGCTTTCGTTTTACTCACTTGGCAGGACGGTAGTACAGTGGACCCTTGTTTTTCGTAATTATTCCATTCTAGAGAGTGTGATTAATGGCGAAATTGACGATTTGCGAATCTGTTTTCCCCATAAGAAATAATGGAAATCCAATTAAATTCGTTCTAGACACCAAAAAAATAAAAATTTTATATTAAAAATTTACATACAGAAAACAATGAGAAATCAAGTACATACAAATATACAGTGGACCCCCGAGTTTCAGTCACCTTGGAAATCGTACAACTATGTAAGTGTAATATTGTAAGTGCTTTTGTATCAAGTGCTGTGTAAAGCAGGTCTAGCATTTTTACAATTGCATCGTTTGTACTTTTGCTTTTCCTGAATCCAAATTGACAGGGGTTGAGGATGCTTTGCACTGTTATAAAGGAATATAATCTCTTGTGCACAAGTTTCTTGAAGATTTTGGATAACAACGTTAAGTTTGATATTGGCCTGTAGTTGTTTACATCTGTGGGGTCACCACCTTGTATGCAACACAATAACCACACAAATATTATCATTATATTGTTTACAAAACTTGTTTACACAAACCAACAATTAGAAAAGTTGATTATTACTATTGTTCTATAATATATATACACATATAGAGTCACTGGACACGTTCCTAGAAGTTCTGCAGCTTGTGGGACTCTTTGAAACAGTGTTATGCACAGTGCTGTTTTAATCTCCTCACACATAAAACGAGTGTCTGCATTTTTGTGGGTGGGTTGTTGTGGTTGTGGTGTGTGGGTGGTTGAAAGTGGTCTTTGTTGTGGATGTGCTGAGTCAGCAGCATGGCTACCAGCCTGTGATGCTGCTGGTGCTACATGACGCATTACACTACCACCTGCTACCGCATGTATATTATCCATTCCAATTGTAACATTACCCATACCATCTTCCCCCACCAACCATGCTGTCTTCCTCACCACCCACATGGAAATAAGTCACTTTATCTGACTTTTTAGGGTTATCCTAGGTTCTCTACACATATGCTGCTATGTGTGATAATCTATGTACGTAACTGAATAAACTTACTTATTCATATTGTAATTTTGAAAACAATTTTTAACTAGAATAAACTCAATAAATTTCTCTAATATTAAGTACATAGTCTTTAAGTTACTAGATTAAGCTGCCCCTAATGCCATGGCATGTCAGCGGCTCTCCTTGCACACAATTTACATTGTAACTACCAATACCTATGTAATCTGCAATCTGCAAAGAAATAAAATTGACTTTACTTTACTTTACTTACTTTACTTTGAGACATGGGAAAATATGAGTTTCCTCCTTCTCCTAATTTCCACATTCCGAATTTTCTGCATAATATTTACACCACACATTGCCCTTAGACAGGACATCTCCACTGCCTCCAGCCTCCTCCTCGCTGCAGCATTTGCAACCCATGTTTCACACCCATATAAGAGTGTTGGTACGACTATACTTTCGTACATTCTATTCTTTGCCCCCATGGATAACGTTTTTTGTCCACAGATACCTCAACGCACCACTCACCTTTTTTCCTTCATCAATTCTATGGTTAACCTCATCCTTCATAAACCCATCCGCTGACACGTCAACTCGCAAATATCTGAAAACATTTACTTCTTCCAATATCCCTCTCTCCAATGTGATATCCAATTTTTCTTTATTTAAATCGTTTGATACCCTCATCACCTTACTCTTATCTATGTTCACTTTTAACTTTCTACCTTTACACACTCTCCCAAACTCGTCCACTAATTTTTGCAACTTTTCTTTAGAATCTCCCATAAGCACAGTATCATCAGCAAAAAGTAACTGTGTCAACTCCCATTTTGCATTTAATTCTCCAAAATTTAATCCCACCCCTCTCCCCAACACCCTAGCATTTACTTCTTTTACAACCCCATCTATAAATATATTAAACAACCATGGTGACATTACACATCCCTGTCTAAGACCTACTTTTACCGGGAAGTAATCTCCCTCTCTCCTACACACCCTAACCTGAGCCTCACTATCCTCATAAAAACTCTTTACAGCCTTCAGTAACTTACTACCTATTCCATACACTTGCAACATTTGCCACATTGCTCCCCTATCCACTCTATCATATGCCTTTTCTAAATCCATAAATGCAATAAAAACTTCTCTACCTTTATCTAAATACTGTTCACATATATGCTTCACTGTAAACACTTGATCTACACATCCCCTACCCACTCTAAAGCCTCCTTGCTCATCTGCAATCCTACTCTCTGTCTTACCTCTAATTCCTTCAATAATAACCCTGATATACACTTTACCTGGTATACTCAGTAAACTTATTCCCTATAATTTTACACTCTTTTATCCCCTTCCCTTTATATAAAGGAACTATACATGCTCTCTGCCAATCCCTAGGTACCTTCCCTCTTTCATACATTTATTAAACAAAAATACTAACCACTCCAGCACTATATCCTCCCTGCTTTTAACATTTTGTCATGATTCCGTCAATTCAGCTGCTTTACCCCTTTCATTCTACGTAATGCCTCACTCACCTCCCCCATACTCACATCCTGCTCTTCTTCACTCCTAAACGATGTTGTACCTCCCTGGCCAGTACATGAAATTACCGCCTCCTTTTTCATCGACATTTAAAAGTTCCTCAAAATATTCCGCCATCTACCCAATACCTCCAGCTCCCCATCTACTAACTCCCCTACTCTGTTTTTAACTGACAAATCCATTCGTTCCTAGGCTTTCTTACCTTGTTTATCTCACTCCAAAATTTTTCTCGTTTTCAGCAAAATTTCTTGACAGAGCCTCTCCCATTCTTTCATCCGCTCTTCTTTGCACTCTCTCACCACTCTCTTCACCTTTCTTTTACTCTCCATATACTCTGCTCTTCTATTAACACTTCTGTTTTGTAAAAACCTCTCATAAGCTACCTTTTTCTCTTTTATCACACCCTTTACTTCTTCATTCCACCATTCACTCTTTCCTCCTGCACCCACCCTCCTATAGCCACAAACTTCTGCCCCACATTCTAATACTGCATTTTTAAAACTATCCCAACTCTCTTCAACCCCTTCACTACTCCTACTTGCACTAGCCCACCTTTCTGCCAATAGTTGCTTATATCTCACCCTAACTTCCTCCTCCCTTAGTTTATACACTTTTACCTCTCTTACTTGCTGTTGCCATTTTCTTTTTGTCCCATCTACCTTTTACTCTAACTGTAGCTACCACCAAATAATGATCTGATATATCCGTTGCCCCTCTATAAACATGTACATCCTGAAGCCTACTCATCAACCTTTTATCCACCAAAACATAATCCAACAAACTACTTTCCTTACGTGCTATATCATACCTTGTATATTTATTTATCCTCTTTTTCATAAAATATGTATTACTTATTACCAAACCTCTTTCTACACATAGCTCAATTAATGGTTCCCCATTTACATTTACCCTGGCACCCCAAATTTACCTACTACTCCTCCACAACATTTTTACCCACTTTAGCATTAAGATCCCCAACCACAACTACTCTCTCACTTGGTTCAAAACTCCCCACACACTCACTCAACATTTCCCAAAATCTCTCTCTCTCCTCTACACTTCTCTCTTCTCAGGTGCATAAACACTTACTATAACCCACTTTTCACATCCAACCTTTATTTTACTCCACATAATCCTTGAATTTATACATTTATATTCCTTCTTTACCTGCCATATCTGATTATTCAACATTATTGCCACTCCTTCTTTAGCTCTAACTCTATTTGAAACCCCTGATCTAATCCCATTTATTTCTCCCCACTGAAACTCTCCTACCCCCTTCAGCTTTGTCTCACTTAAAGCCAGGACATCCAGCTTCTTTTCATTCATAACATCTACAATCATTTCTTTCTTATCATTCGCACAACATCCACGTACATTCAAACATCCCACTTTGACGGTTTTCTTCTTCTTCTTTTTAGTAAGCTATACAGGAAAAGGGGTTACTAGCCCATTGTTCCCGGCATTTTAGTTGACTTTTACAACACGCATGGCTTACGGAGGAAAGATTCTTATTCCACTTCCCCATGGATATGAAAGGAAAAGCAATAAGAACAAGAACTATTAAGATAAAATCAAAGAAAACTCAGATGAGTGTATATACATAAACGTGTACATGTTTGCGTAGTGTGACCTAAGTGTAAGTAGAAGTAGCAAGACGTACCTGAAATCTTGCATGTTTATGAGACAGAAAAAAGACACCAGCAATAAGAACATAAGAACATAAGAAAGAAGGAACACTGCAGCAGGCCTACTGGCCCATGCGAGGCACGTCCAAGTCTCCCACCGGCTTAAGCCAGTGCCCCGACCCAGCCAGGTCAGGTTACATTCACTTAAGGAAGGAGCACGGCATCTGACCTAGTAGCACAAACTTGTCAATTACAACTCACACCCACCCGCACCCACTCATATATTTATCTAGCCTATTTTTAAAACTACACAACGTTTTAGCCTCTATAACTGTACTCGGGAGTTTGTTCCACTCATCGACAACTCTATTACCAAACCAATGCTTTCCTATATCCCTTCTGAATCTGAATTTATCCAACTTAAAGCCATTGCTTGAGTCCTGTCAATACAAGATATTTTAGCACGCTATTTACATCCCCTTTATTTATTCCTGTTTTCCATTTATATACCTCAATCATATCTCCCTAATTCTACGCCTTTCTAGAGTGCAGATTCAGGGCCCTCAGTCTATCCTCATAGGGAAGATTTCTGATACATGGAATCAACTTAGTCATCCTCCTTTGTACGTTTTCCAGAGCATTTATATCCATTCTGTAATACGGTGACCAAAACTGTGCAGCATAATCTAGATGAGGCCTAACCAAGGATATATAGAGTTGAAGAACAACCTGAGGACTCCTATTATTTATGCTTCTTGATATGAAGCCAAGGATTCTGTTTGCTCTATTGTGAACACTTATGCACTGCTGTCTTGGTTTTAGATTACTGCTAACCAGAACTCCTAAATCCTTTTCGCAATCAGTAGTATTAAGATCTACATTATTTAGTTTATATGTGGCATGGTTATTGTCCTGTCCAATATTTAGAACTTTGCATTTATCTATATTAAACTGCATCTGCCACTTCTCCGACCACTGCATCAGTCTATTCAAATCTTCCTGGAGTGCTCTAATGTCCTCATTTGAATGAATTAGACGGCCTATTTTGGTGTCATCGGCAAACTTGCTTATTTTTTTTTTTTTTTTTTATTTCAACAAGTCGGCCGTCTCCCACCGAGGCAGGGTGACCCAAAAGAAAGAAAATCCCCAAAAAGAAAATACTTTCATCATCATTCAACACTTTCACCACACTCATACATAATCACTGTCTTTGCAGAGGAGCTCAGATACGACAGCTGAGAAAAGTCCCTCCCAGCTGTCACTATCTCAGACCCCTCCTTTAAAGTGCAGGCATTGTACTTCCCATTTCCAGGACTCAAGTCCAACTAAATCAATTAACTGGTTTCCCTGAATCCCTTCACAAAATGTTACCCTGCTCACACTCCAACAGATCGTCATGTCCCAAAAACCATTCGTCTCCATTCACTCCTATCTAACACGCTCACACATGCTTGCTGGAAGTCCAAGCCCCTCGCCCAAACTTGCTTATGTCGCTATTTATTCCCTCATCTATGTCGTTTATGTAGATTGTGAACAACAAGGGGCCCAATACTGACCCCTGTGGAACACCACTTGTGACGCTTCCCCACTCTGATTTCTCCCCATTTATGCAAACTCTCTGCTGCCTATTTGTCAACCATGCCTCTATCCAGGAAAAAATTTCTCCTCCTATTCCGTGTGCCTTAATTTTCCTCAATAGTCTCTGATGTGGGACTCTATCAAAAGCCTTACTGAAGTCCATATACACAATATCATATTCATTACCATGATCTACCTCCTCAAATACCTTAGTGAAAAAAGTTATTAAATTTGTAAGGCAGGAACGCCCTTTTGTAAAACCGTGCTGAGATTCGTTGATTAATTTATGCTTTTCAAGATGGCTGCGAATTGCCTCAGCAATTATTGATTCCATAAATTTTCCCACTATGGAGGTTAGGCTTATTGGTCTATAGTTCGAAGCTAAGGACCTGTCTCCTGCTTTGAAAATAGGTATTACATTTGCAATTTTCCACTTATCAGGCACTATGCCAGTTTGCAGTGATATGTTGAAAAGATTAGCCATAGGTTTGCTAAGCTCCTCTTTACATTCCTTTAGAACCCTTGCATACAGTTCATCAGGGCCTGGGGATTTGTTAGGTTTTAATTTATCTATTTGTCTAAGGACCATGTCACTTGTGACCCTAATCGTGCATAGTTTACTATCGTCTTGGTCTACATAATTTATTATTTCTGGAATATCGCTAGTATCTTCCTGTGTAAAAACTGAGAGGAAGTAAGTGTTAAAAATTTTACACATTTCCTTATCACTGACGGTGAGCTGACCTGAGTAACTTTTGAGTGGGCCTATCTTGTCCCTAATCTTGCTTCTGTATACCTGAAAAAATCCTTTTGGGTTAGTTTTTGATTCTCTTGCAACTTTATCCTCATAGTCTCTTTTTGCTTTTCTTATTCCCTTTTTTATTTCTCTCTTTAACTGAATATATTGATTACTTAATTGCCCCTCTCCTCTTTTGATTCGCCTATATATGCCTCTCTTTTGACCAATGAGATGTTTTAATCTATTGTTCATCCATTTAGGATCATTTTTGTTTGATCTGATTTCCCTATTAGGAACATAAGTTGTCTGAGCAGCTAGAACTATTCTCTGGAAAACGTCATATTGGCAATCACCACCTACCTGACCCACTGTCAGGTCATTCCAGTTCAGCCCACCCAGGTAATTTTTCAGTCCTATGAAATCAGCCAGGCGGAAGTCAGGGACAGAGACTTGATTGTCATTATTAGGGTAATTCCATGATATATTAAAACTGAGTGATTTGTGATCACTTTCCCAAGTTCATCATTAACCTCAAGATTATTAATTAGCGATTCCCTGCTGGCAAGAACCAAGTCTAGCAGGTTATTTCCTCTAGTTGGTTCTGTCACCAACTGTTTCAAAAAACAATCCTGAATCGTATCAAGAAAGTCACTTGACTCTAAATTTCCTGTCAAATTGCTCCAGTCAACTTGTCTAAAGTTGAAATCTCCCATTAGCACAACATTTTCATATGCAGATGCCTTACGAATTTCATCCCATAGAAGTTTACTGCACTCCCTATCAAGATTTGGGGGCCTGTAAATCACACCCAAGATAAGTTTTACACGGCCTTCAAGAAGCTGTAACCAAACAGATTCAGTGGCTGACGCTTCTAATTTTATATCTTGTCTAACACAACAGTTTAAATTGTCTCTGACATACATCGCTACTCCACCACCCTTCCTGTTGACCCTATCAGTGTGGAATAATTTATAGCCTTGTATGTGACATTCAGAAGGCAACTCTCTATCTTTCAGATTGAGCCAGGTCTCTGTTAAAGCAATAATATCCTACCATCATGTAAAACAGTTTCAGGTTTCTGTTTCACAGTCACCTGGCAGGATGGTAGTACCTCCCTGGGTGGTTGCTGTCTACCAACCTACTACCTACTTCTAATGCTATTTTATTCTAACGCTATTTTAAAACAGGTTATGTTTGAGTAGTATATTTGCATTTGGTATTGTCCCATTCCTATTTCTAAGTTGCCTGTCTTCATATTATATCCTTCATTCTCAAAAACCTAAATACTGTATGTATGAACAAATCATCCTTCTTCCTATATGACTGTATATTTTCATGTTAGTATCATACCTTATAAGATTATAATTTTTTTTTTATTTTGAACCCTACTAAACAAGGAGTGTTTCACAGGTTGTAACAGTGTTGGTGATTTTGTTAAGAAGTGCATCAAGAAAAGTAATTTGAAGATGGTAGTGGACATTGTGGAGGGTGGTGGTGAGGCTGCATTAGGCATTAAACAACACTGCTGTCCTGCCTCTGACACCCACACACCTCTTACACTTAAAGATATCAACATTTTCTTTGAGGTAATTTGTTATTCTTGTTTTCTTTTATGAAACTATGTGATTGTAATTGCAATATGAGGTCTTCATTATATATTTGCTGCCATAGCTCATCACTTTTTTTTTTTTTTCAAATTCCAAGTAAACTATGCTTCAGTATGAAAAAACTTGATATAATGGACTCCAATTGAAAATTGTTTGGATTTAACAAAATATCTCTTGCTAACCAACATCTGGAAAAAAGAGACGAGGTCTTTCAATCTTGAATTGTCATGTTGTAAAGTCTGCTAAGTAAATTCAGTTTGGATTTAATGGACTTTGTCCATTAAATCCAAATTTTCTGTTGTTACAGACAATTTTGTATTTAACTGACAAAGGCTGTTAAGTCTAGAATTGTCCGTCCTTGTAGCAGTCACGAGAAAACAACTTCATAATTCAAATTGAATGGACAAATGGCTTTAAAAGACACCCCTCCTCTCCCTTATTAGTCTGTTAAATCATTTAAATTATTTTTGCTTTATGTTTAATAAAACACTTATGTACTTATGGATATACACTTCAGTGTTTAAAATATCTAAATTTCTAAGCAAGTTAATAGATATGCAGCTGAATTATATACTGTACTGTACTATATAATATGATCATTGTGTGTGGATTTACTTGGTTCTGGCAATTTTAGTTTGCATAGGATTAAATCTCTCTCTTGTTTTTCTAAACAGGCACTGTTAGCTGCCTTGGATTGCTATAGCTGGCTTCTTGGTCAAGGAATTTTGCCTGCAGTACAACTATTAAGTTGTGAGGAAGTGCAACTCTTTGCAGCTGCATCTTACTTCATTGAACATATGGCACTAGTATCTGTATCTGAGTATTTAAAAATTCCTCAAAGAAATACCACAGAGCAGAGTTTAGTAACACCATCTGAAGATGAAGTCACAACCAAACTCAAGTGCACTGTAGTGGTCAGATATCTAGATTTTCTGAAGGTTTTGCTGCAAGATGGTTTTAATGGTGCATCTTTTCTTGATCAGCATTCCTTGTGGTCACCTTCATTTTATGAGCTAGTGACCATGTGTGTTCTGGATCCAGCAACCGTTGGATTTAATATTAAAGACACTGAAGTGGTGAAGCACTTGCCTTCACGCCTCCACGAGGTACTGAGTGTCATGTATGTCAAAGTTTCTCAGGATGTAGCTCATGTATTTGTTCACTACCTGGAGGAAAAGTTACAAAACTCAAAGTATAATATAATGGAGCTGTTACCACCATCATTACTGGAAGCAACACACATTACACATAGAAGCAAGCACATTGTAGAAGGTATTGAAGTACTACAGAAGAGTGGTTGGCTAACACGATGCTCTACGGTAAGTACAAAACTTGTGTTGAAGCAAGTGTGTAGATTAATTTCCACTTGTTATTAGTTAATTTTTAGTATTGTTATTTTAATGGACCATCAAAGAATTCTTAAACTTCTATTAATAAACTTGTGATTAAAGCATAGAAATTGACAACCCTTCATAAAAAATGACATGTTAAGATATTGATAGAAACACGTTTATTTCTATCCATAGAAAGAAATGAAAAAAAAAAAGAAATATAAAACAGTACAATTTACCATGAGACATGAGAGGGTAATAAATTAAACATTTTCTCTTACACGATACATATTTGTTAATTGTTTATCTTTTTTCCAGATCATCATAAACATTTGTGGGCTTTACTTATATTATGTATCTTTCATTAGACACAAGTCACTCATATTTTATTTCTTAAACCAAAGGATAAGCAGTACATAGATGAAGAGCAATGAATACAGTATCTCATTTTTTATATACTTTTATTTCTGCTATGATGGTAGGATTACTGGTGTCTTTTTTCTGTCTCATAAACATGCAAGATTTCAGGTATGTCTTGTTACTTCTACTTACACTTAGGTCACACTACACATTCATGTACAAGCATATATATATATATACACACACACACCCCTCTGGGTTTTCTTCTATTTTCTTACTAGTTCTTGTTCTTATTTCCTCTTATCTCCATGGGGAAGTGGAACAGAATTCTACTTCCGTAAGCCATGCGTGTCGTAAGAGGCGACTAAAATGCCGGGAGCAAGGGGCTAGTAACCCCTTCTCCTGTATATATTACTAAATGTAAAAGGAGAAACTTTCGTTTTTCCTTTAGGGCCACCCTGCCTCGGTGGGAAACGGCCGACGTGTTGAAAGAAAGATATACGTACAGTGGACCCTCGGTTTTCGTGCACCTCCAAACTCGAACAATTATGTAAGTGTATTTTCGTAAGTGCTTTTGTAAGTGTACTTTTGGGGGGTCTGAAATGACTAATCTAATTTACATTTGTCCTTATGGGGACAAATTCGTTTGGTAACGGCACTCCAACAGCATTCTGGAAAGAATTTTCAACGAAAACCGAGGGTCCACTGTATGTATATGTATCTGATCTTTCAGGCAGTTGACTAGTATAGATGCTTTCTTAGAGATTTCAGCTGCCTTCACAAGTAAAATAGACATCATAATAAGCATGTTACCTATAATGTTATTATAGTGGTTGGTACTCCTGCACTGAGAAGCAAGAATATGTGGAATGACTGGAAATTGCTTTGTTACGTTCACAGAACATAGGAGGATAGAAACCAGAAGAGGCACTGTAGCAAGAGCAGATAGTCAAAGTACTAGAAAACTTATTGAGAGAGAGAGGGTATTTAGAGTGCAATTGACAACCAGGTAGTACTGCATTCTAACATAACTGATATAAGGAACTGCTACTGGGAAAATGAGTAGTATACCCTTTACCAGAGGCGGACTGGCCATACGGGCATTTGGGCAATGGCTGGTGGGCCATTGGGCTGGGTAAAAAAAAAAAAAACAGCTGAAAAATGTCATGAAAAAACTGAAGTCATAGCCACTGAACAAAGATCGAAATGGAATGCTCATTAGATAAGCAGTGAAAACATTCCTCTGGCCCTCAGCAGTGAATGAGCCGACCTGAGAGGTGATGGATGCCCGAGAGAGAGAGAGAGAGAGGTAAGAGCGTAGCGGAGTACAGTTGGCTAAAATGACAGACGATTCATTATATACTCATGTTATTCTATTACAAATTTATGGAAATTTACCCTTCATGGGCTCTTAATCTACCCTCCATGGCAGAGGAGACAAATGGCAATTCTTTATTGATGATGTTACTTCCAGACAGTAGACTTCAAGTCATCAACAGATAAACCTGTTTAGCAAAGATAAACCTGGAGACTAAGGATGAGCCTACATATATATATAGGGATACACTGGAAGATAAGCAGAATGTAGATGTAACATACACAGACTTTACAAAAAGCCCTTGACAAGTGCGACCTTGGTGTAATAGTGCACAAAATGTGTGCAGAAGCAATTACTGGAAAAGTTATTTAATAGTGAAATAAATGAAATCTCAGGTTACCACAGTTAAAAGCTGCTTCCCAATGCACAGTACTTCATTTCTCTTTCATTCTCACAGCTGACAGACATAAATCATAGTGCTGTATTGTATGACCCTTTACAGACAGTACTGGAATTTGTATGAGAGCAGCATCAACCAAGGACACAGCAAACCTCCAAACTGATATTAACCAAATCTTCAGTAGGGCTCTGACAAAAATATGATGTTCAATGAGGACATATTTTCTTTTGTCCTCTTATGGAAAAATTAAGAAAATAAAAGCTGGACCAGAGTACCTATGAAACTCAAATTATTCAATAGAACAGAAATTTAATGTGACAGACATAGAAGTGATAAAATGTTAGAAAAGCTTTCATTCAGTGACCACAACAGTGTTAAGGAATTGTACCTGTGCTTCCTTCCTTGGATTGAACCTGAATGAATACTAAGTCCCACAGGTACTGTATGATCCTTACAGGTTTAGAACTTCCTTATGAATGTAATAATAATAATGACTGTTATCACAGCCACAGAAAAATAAGAAGATGGCCAATGGTTAACTAGAATCTTCAAAACAAAATATGCCAAGCCAATGATCATTTTTTTTTCGAGTCGCTTGTTCTCTTTAGGTTGGAATACTTTTATACTTTAGGCAAGTCTTCCTTGGATTGAGCGTAAATGCCTCCCATTCCCACAGGTGCTGTATGATCCAAATGGGTTAAACATTTTCCCATGAATACAATAATAACTCAGTAGGCAGGTGAAATTACAGATCTAGAGAAAGTACAGAGAACTTTTACTGGCTGTATAAAATCAGTTAAGTACCTGAATTTCTGGGAATGCTTTAAGTATTTTTTTGAATTAGGTAAGAAAGAAATCTAATTTATACATGGAAAATTCTGAAGGGATTGGTCCCAAACCTACACTCTGAAATTACTACCTACTGCAAGAGACTTAGCAGAGAGTGCAAAAGCTTTGGTGCCATAATTACACTGAGAGACAATAAATGTAAGGGGACCAAGACTTAACTCCCTTCATACTTAAGGGGAATTATCAAATAATTATTAATGGTTATCTTCAAAAGGGGGCTTGATTAGCCAGGCTTTGGTGCCTATGGTGGATTGCGTGCAGCCTGGTCAATTGGACCAGCATCTTGAAGGCCTGGTCTGGGACCAGGCCATGGGGAAAGGGAAGACATTGACCCCCAAAACAGTCTCCAAGCAATATTCAGAGGCCCTCTTGTTCTGTCCTTTTCTTCTCCCTCTCTCCTGAAGGCAGGCATACCTTGATACAAGTGAGAGGTTCTTAATCTAAGGAACTGCATTAATTAATGCTGATTATTTTAGTTGGTATGATAGTATTTATTTGTGTTGATTGTTTGTTGCTTTCATTGTTTGTTGATTTTATCCTTGTTTTTATTTTGTAGATACTTTGTATTATGCCTTTAAGCGCTGGGTGACATACACTATCAAAGTGTGCTTCGTAAATGTCATTACTACTACTACTACTATAAAGTTCTAATATTGTAAGTGTAGAACATAATAATAATATGGATTTAGAGAATTAGTTATGAAAAAAGAGTCAATTAAGTTTTTAGTTTTATGTCTAATCTGTTTAGTTTCCAGGCCTTAAGTATTGCTAATCAAATGCTTGTTTTGTATTGCAGGTGAGCCAAACTTTAGGGTGTGATCTAGCAAAATGGGTATGTGAGAGTGTATTTGCAAAACGTGCTTCTATATTAACAGCACTCTCTCCTAATGCAAGTCATCTTCAGTTTTTAAATGCAGTGCTGCAGCTTGCTGTTGCTCTGCACTCTCAGGTTTGTTTGTTTTATGCATCAAAAGATTATGATGAATGTCTCTTGTTAAAAAATACTATAAGTACTATATTATATTTTAATTAGATTTTGTATTTTAATTTTATCAGTTAGAGTGGACCCCGAGTAACGAACACCCCGGAAATCGTACAATTATGTAAGTATAATATTGTAAGTGCTTGTGGAAGTGTATTTTTGGGGGTCTGAAATAGACTAACCTACGTGACATTATTTCTTAAGGGAGTAAATTCGTTCGGTAATGGCACTTGAGCAGGCTTCTAGAATGAAGTTTTTACGTTACTCGGGAGTCCACTGTATTTTCATTCTTAACACAATATGAATTACTCTTTAGATATCTTCATCCTTTAGTGCTTAATTTGCTTATTTTATTATTGTTCATCCTTTCTGGGATAGTGTCTGCCCTGCCCGTGAGTGAGCAATGTGCTACTGATGATGATAAAGAGTTGTCCTAAATTTCACTTGGAAATAACAGTAGTAAGGGATTGCCATTTATTAGCAGCAATAAGTGGAGCTGCATCAGCAGAGAGGTATAGGAGGAGGAGGGTTATACTGTGTAACAAAGTGCATTGTAACATCTCAAGAATTGCAACACCATCTCTTGAGATGAAACCATAACTTTGTATTGTTCTCTCTACTTGAATTATTTAGCAAGTGCACACATCACCAACCTTACCTTATACTACTGTGTATTTAGTTTTGAGTGAGTAGGTGGTTTTTAAGAAGTCTTGATTTGATGTACAGACAGGGTTTCTTTGGTATTCACAGGTAGTGAATTCCAAATTTTTGGGCCTTTTATGTGCATTGAGTTTTTACATAGTGTGAGATGGACCCAGGGGACATCAAAGAGTGATCTGTGTCTTGTGTTATGGTCATGTGTCCTGTTAAGGTTGTTAAGGAGAAGTTTGAGTGGAGGGTTTATATTTGAGTTTATTGTTCCATGCATGTAGTAGCCACAATAATAAGTATGGATGTCGTGCATGGTGAGTAGGTTTAGACTTTTGAATATTGGTGGAGTATGCTGTCTGGAGTGGGAATTTGTTATCATCCTGACTGCAGCCTTTTGCTGGGTTATTAACCCTTTGACTGTTTCGGTCATATATATACGTCTTACGAGCCAGTGTTTCAGACGTATATATACTCAAAAATTCTAGCGGCTTCAAATCAAGTGGGAGAAAGCTGGTAGGCCCACATATGAGAGAATGGGTCTGTGTGGTCAGTGGCGCTGTATAAAAAAAATCCTGCAGCACGCAGTGCATAATGAGAAAAAAAAACTGACCGTTTTTTTTGGATTAAAATGCCGAATTTGAGGTGTATTTTCGTATAGTATTTATGGTTGTATTCTTTTTTTCGTGGTCTCATTTGATACAATGGAAAACATATTACAGAAATAGAGATGATTTTGATTAGTTTCATGATGAAAATGACCTTGAAATTGAGCTCAAAGTAGTGGAAATGTTCGATTTTTTGCCAATGTTCAAGAGTACACAAATCACGCACACCATGCATCCAATACACGTCAACTGATGAGTCTAATATTCTTACACAAGTGCACTGATATTATTTATACCATTTTTACAATAATGCAGTAGTCTGCATAATAGTAAATCTTCTATTTTTTGTGTGAAAAAAAAATCAAAATAGAAAGCAAGAGTAATATAAGAGGGGCCTAAAGATGTGACTAATGAACAGAGAAAATCTTATTTTAGTGCCAGGAATGTCTGCATTTTTTATTCTGGACCCTATTTTGAAATTGACATCTTTTTTATTTTGCATGAAATTGGCCAAATTGCCAATTTCTGACCACTTTATTGGGTAGTTGAAATCGGTAAATTGGTGGTTTCTTGTACTCAATAGATAGAACAAATGGAGTTCTAAAGAAATAGCTATGAGTGGTCGACTGTAACAATGGAATTGGCCGAAAATAGGGCTCAAAGTTGGCGAAATCGCCGATGCGTATATATCGCCGACATCACTAACTTCGCGAGAGAGTAATTCCATAAGTTTTCCATCAAATTTCGTACTTTTGGTGTCATTACCATCGGGAAAAGATTCTCTATCATTTCAAAAGAAAAAATAATTTTTTTTTTTTCAAAATTTTGCGACATAGAATGACAGTTTCATAATGGGGCCTCTGACAGTCAAAGGGTTAATGGTCTGAGATGATTTATTGTTGTTGATCCCCATGCACAGATTCCATTGGTGAGGTAGGGGTAAATGAGTGAGTGATACAGGGCAAGGAGAGCTGGTTGCGGAACATAGTACAGTGGACCCTTGAAAATCGTCTCCCTTGAAGATCGGCGAATTTGAAAATCATCCACTTTTTTCGGCAAAAATCGACTTGAAAATCGTCCATTGGCTCAAAAATCACCGGTCGTCTGAAACGCGTCCTCGTGGCCTCCCCGCCGCCTGGGCACATAAACACCACATTGAGCGTCAGTGTGCCATTGTTTACCAGCGAGTGACCGACACCCACACATTCATACCATACATTTTGTCATTATTCCATTCGTTTTAGTGCTTGCAACTGCTAAATTAGCCACCATGGGCCCAAAGAATGCTCCTAGTGCCAGCTCTTTGCTAAAGTATGCGAGAAACATGATAGAATTCAAGAAAGAACACACCAGACAGGGTACTTCCCCACACCTGGCAGGGTACTTCCCCACACTAGGCAGGGTACTTCCCCACACCAGGCAGGGTACTTCCCCACACCAGGCAGGGTACTTCTCCACACCAGGCAATGTACTTCCCCACACAAATCAGCCAGGGTACTTCCCCACACCAGGCAGGGTACTTCCCCACACCAGGCAGGATACTTCCCCACACAAATCAGCCAGGGTACTTCCCCACACCAAGCTCAAACAAATGTCTTATTTTAGGTTAAATATTTTATTTTAGGTTAATATAGACATTTTCATTACTCCATCTATGATATTTTCTTCAAAATTATATAAGAAACATGTTACATATCATATAGCATATAAACATTGATACAATGTTCATATGCTATCGAGTGGTGAGTTGGGTGGAGAGTAAACATTACGTTTTCTCTGATGCAGCGTTAGAGAAAACTGTAAATCTGGCGTCTGTTGCAGTAACCGTCCATCATATGCATTTGTTAACAATTCTCGGCATGAATTATTCATTACTTCTCCCTTTGTTTATGATGTCATCTAAAGGTAGTTGTTAGAAATGATTAAACTCAGTGAACATGGTAATAATATGGCTGTGTAGTGTAATAATATGGCTGTGTAGTGAAGCCCCGGGTGGTGGCTACATACGTGTACCTACGTCTACAGGCTACCTACACTGAATTCCTACAAAGAAATACTATACACCTCTCTCCCTACAGTAAAAGACAAAGAAGGGAAGTAACCCCGGAAAAGGACTTGGTACTTGAAGTCTATGAAAGGGAATTCCTATTCCAAACAATAGTAACTCTTAAATCCTCTACCCTCCTCCTGTCTTCCACACATCAACAACTCTTCAATAAAGGTAAGTGTCAAGTTATTACTGTTTTATACTTCATGTCTCATTGTTTTCTGTGTAGATAAATGTACATTTTATGTAAAAAAAATATATGTTAAATACTTTTGGATGTCTGGAATGGATTAATTTGATTTACATTATTTCTTATGGGGAAAATGGTTTTGAAAATCATCCATTTTGAAAATCGGCGGCCTCTCAGGAACGGATTAATCATGATTTTCAAGGGTCCACTGTACTGTATCTTCGAAAGTATGCCTACGGTCTTGGAGATTTTCTTGGAAATTTGTTGTGTATGTGCCTGAAATTTGAGACTATTATCAAGGTGGATTCCTAAGAATTTTCCTTCTGTGAGTTTTGTGACAGGTGATCCGTTTATCATTATGTTAAGTGGAACATTTGTAGCTCTGTTCCCAAACTGAATGAAACAGGTTTTGTCAATATTGAGAGTAAGCTTGTTAGTCATCATCCAGGTAGATTTTTTTTTTTTTTCAACAAGTCGGCCGTCTCCCACCGAAGCAGGGTGACCCAAAAAGAAAGAAAATCCCCAAAAAGAAAATACTTTCATCATCATTCAACACTTTCACCTCACTCATACATAATCACCGTCTTTGCAGAGGCGCTCAGATACTACAGTTTAGAATAGTCCCTCCAAACTGTCACTATCCCAGACCCTTCCTTTAAAGTGCAGGCATTGTACTTCCCATTTCCAGGACTCAAGTCCGGTTTTCCTGAATCCCTTCGCTAAATATTACCCTGCTCACACTCCAACAGCTCGTCAGGTCCCAAAAACCGTTCGTCTCCATTCACTCCTATCTAACACGCTCAAACACGCTTGCTGGAAGTCCAAGCCCTTCGCCCACAAAACCTCCTTTACCCCTCCCTCCAACCTTTTCAAGGACGACCCCTACCCCTCCTTCCTTCCCCTACAGATTTATACGCTCTCCAAGTCATTCTACTTTGATCCATTCTCTCTAAATGACCAAACCACCTCAACAGCCCCTCTTCAGCCCTCTGACTAATACTTTTAGTAACTCCACACCTCCTCCTAATTTCCATACTCCGAATTCTCTGCATAATATTTACACCACACATTGCCCTTAGACAGGACATTTCCACTTCCTCCAGCCTCCTCCCTGCTGCAGCATTTACAACCCAAGCTTCACACCCATATAAGAGTGTTGGTACCACTATACTTTCATACATTCCCTTCTTTTCTGCCATAGATAACGTTTTTTGTCTCCATAGGTACCTCAATGCATTACTCATCTTTTTTCCTTCATCAATTCTATGGTTAACTTCATTCTTCATAAACCTATCTGCTGATAAGTCAACTCTCAAATATCTGAGAACATTCACTTCTTCCATACTCCCTCTCTCCAATGTGATATCCAATTTTTCTTTATCTAAATCGTTTGATACCCTCATCACCTTACTCTTATCTTTGTTCACTTTCAACTTTCTACCTTTACACACCCTCCCAAACTCGTCCACTAACCTTTGCAACTTTTCTTTAGAATCTCCTATAAGCACAGTATCATCAGCAAAAAGTATCTGTGTCAACTCCCATTTTGTATTTGATTAACCATAATTTAATCCCACTCCTCTCCCCAACACCCTAGCAGTTACTTCTTTTACAACCCCATCAATAAATATATTAAACAACCATGGTGACATTACACATCCCTGTCTAAGACCTACTTTTACCGGGAAGTAATCTCCCTCTCTCCTACACACCCTAACCTGAGCCTCACTATCCTCATAAAAACTCTTGACAGCATTCAGTTACTACCTATTCCATACACTTGCAACATTTGCCACATTGCTCCCCTATCCACTCTATCATATGCCTTTTCTAAATCCATAAATGCAATAAAAACTTCCCTACCTTTATGTAAATTCTATTCACATATATGCTTCAATATAAACACTTGATCTACACATCCCCTACCCACTCTAAAACCTCCTTGCTCATCTGCGATCCTACCCTCTGTCTTACCTCTAATTCTTTCAATAATAACCCTACTGTATACTTTACCTGGTATACTCAGTAAACTTATTCCCCTATAATTTTTACAATATCTTTTGCCATCCTTCCCTTTATATAAAGGAGCTATACACGCTCTCTGCCAATCCTTAGGTACCTTCCCCTCTTTCATACATTTATTAAACAAAAATACCAACCACTCCAGCACTATATCTCCCCCTGCTTTTAATATTTCTGTCATGATCCCGTCAGTTAATGCTGCTTTACCCCCTTTCATTCTACGTAATGCCTCGCGCACCTCCCCCACACTCACATCTTGCTCTCCCTTACTCGTAAAAGATGTTATACCTCCCTGACCAGTGCATGAAATTACCGCCTCCGTTTCTTCATCGACATTTAAAAGTTCCTCAAAATATTCCCGCCATCTACCCAATACCTCCAGCTCCCCATCTTCTAACTCCCCTACTCTGTTTTTAACTGACAAATCCATTTGTTCTCTAGGTTTTCTTAACTTGTTTATCTTGCTCCAAAACTTTTTCTTATTTTCCGCAAAATTTCTTGGCAGTGCCTCTTCCACTCTTTCATCTGCTCTTCTTTTGCACTCTTTCACCACTCTCTTCACCTTTCTTTTACTTTCCATATACAGTGGACCCCCAGTTGACGGCCATAATTCATTCCAAAATGCTGTTCAAGTGCCGTTACCAAATAATTTATTAATATAAGGAATAATGTAAATTAGATTAGTCCTTTTGGTCCCCCAAACATACACTTACAGAAGCACTTACAAAAATACACTTACATAAGTGTTAGTGTTTGGAGCAGTCCATTAACCGGGGGTCCACTGTACTCTGCTCTTCTTAAAACACAACAATATTTTCTGTAATTCAGCATTTACAGTGTTGGCTAGTATGACTGGGCTTGGGTGAGAGACGACATATGTAGTGTCATCTGCAAATAGTATGGGTTTGAGTAGTTGAGATGCATTTGGTAGGTTGTTTATGTAAAATATATTTTTTATATATTGTATTATAAATGTAATGGTGTTTTAATCATGAGATGGGTACACCTTTAGGCATAATGTTTTACCTTTCTGGAATGTTGTTGTCTTATACAGTGGACACCGGATTACGATGGCGTTGAATTACGATAAATTCGGAAAAAAATTCATTTTTCCGTAAAAATAATGGTTCGGTAAATGATGATCCGCTCGGAAAACGATATTCATCTTGGACGCGTCCATGTGCCCTGGGACGGCACAATGCTCCATCCAGTCAGTGTCCCATTGTTTACCAGTGCGAGTGAGCACCATCCCCGCCACCCACGCATTCATACCATACATTTTGTCATTTTTCCACTGTTTTTAGTGCCTGCAACTGCTAAATAAGCCACCATGGGTCCAAAGAAAGCTCCTAGTGCCAGCCCTGTGGTAAGGAAAGTGAGAAATACGGTAGAACTGAGGAAGGAGATCATTGCAAAATATGAAAGTGGAGTGCGTGTGGCTGAGCTGGCCAGGCTCTATGGCAAACCCTATTCAACCATTGCTACCATTCTGGCCAAGGCAAATCAAATCAAGAATGCTGTTGTTGCGAAAGGTGCAAATATGATCACAAAACAGAGATCGCAGTGCTGGAAGATGTGGAAAATTTGTTGTTGGTGGATCAAGGAGAAACAATTAGCAGGTGATAGTGTTATGCAGGCAATAATATCTGAAAAAGCAAGGCAGTTGCATGATGATCTCGTCAAGAAAATGCCTGCAACGAGTGCTGAAGTGAGCGAATTTAAAGCCAGCAAAGTCTGGTTTGACAGATTTAAGAAGCGTAGTGGCATACACAGTGTGATAAGGCATGGTGAGGCAGCCAGTTCTGACAAAAGTGCGCCTGAAAATTATGTGAATGAATTTCAAAGCTATGTAAAGTCTGAAGGATTTAAACCTTAACAAGTGTTTAATTGTGATGAAACAGGCCTGTTTTGGAAGAAAATGCCAAACAGGACCTTCATTACACAGGAGGAAAAGGCACTGCCAGGACACAAGCCTATGAAAGACAGGCTAATTCTTATGTTGTGTAGTAATGCTAGCGGGGATTTTAAAGTGAAGCCTTTAGTGGTGTATCACTCTGAAAATCCCTGAGCTTTTAAGAGATGCAGTGTCGCCAAGGCTAATTTGTGTGATGTGGAAGTCTAACAATAAGGTATGGGTCACTAGGGACATTTTCCTTGATTGGTTCCATGAAGTGTTTGGCCCCAGTGTGAAGAAATATCTTGAGGAAAATAATTTGGGCCTCAAGTGCCTCCTGATAATGGACAATGCTCCTTGTCATCCTCCAGACTTGGAAGAGCAAATTGTGAAGGATTTTAAGTTCATCAAAGTGAAGTTCTTGCCCTCTAATACCACTCCTCTCCTCCAGCCCATGGACCAGCAGGTCATTTCAAACTTTAAAAAACTCTACACCAAAGCAATGTTTCAAAAGTGCTTTGAAGTGACCTCAGACATTATTATGACCCTAAAAGACTTTTGGAAAGATCATTTCAATATCCTGCATTGTGTAAACCTGATAGGTGAGGGTTGGGAGGGAGTGACTACCAGGACTTTGAACTCTGCCTGGAGAAAATTGTGGCCAGACTGTGTCCCAGAGAGGGATTTTGAAGGTTTTGGGGATGAGCCTCAGAACCCTGAGCCTGAGCCTGTTGTGGAAGAAATTGTGGCACTGGGCAAGTCCATGGGGTTGGATGTTAGTACTGAGGATGTGGAACAGTTGGTGGAGGAGGACAATGAAGAGATAACCACTGAAGATCTGCAAGAGCTTCAACAGCAACGGCAACAACAGACCACAGTTCAGGAAAATGGTTCAGAGGAGGAGGAGGAAGAGAGATGGAAGAAGTTGCCGCCTTCAAAAATTAAGGAGATTTGTGCCCAGTGGACTAATGTGCAAAGATTTATGGATGAATATCACCCTAACAAAGCTGTTGCAGGCCGTGCTGGCAACATGTACAATGACAATGTGGTGTCCCATTTCAGGGAAGTTTTAAAGAAATGCCAGACACAGAGCTCCCTGGACAGATTTTTTGTGAGAGGGTTCCAGTGACTCTCAAACTGGTCCTAGTGGCATTAAAAGAAAAAGGCCAGTAACCCCAGAAAAGACCTTGGTACCTGCAGTGTTAATGGAAGGGGATTCCTCTTCCAAGCACTAGCATACTACTCCATCCTCCCCCCTCCTCCCATCTTCCACACATCAACAACTCTTCAATAAAGCTAAGTGTGAAGTTAATACACTGTTGTATGTATTAGTTGTAATTTATATATAGATGTACTGTATAAGTTAATGTGTTAAAAATATTTATTTTAATACTTTTGGGTGTCTGGAACGGATTAATTGAATTTCCATTATTTCTTATGGGGAAAATAGATTCGGATTACATTATTTTTGGTTTACATTAAACCCTCTGGAATGGATTAATTACGTTTTCCGGGTGTCCACTGTAGTTACTAATATAGTTGTTAAATAGTCAGGATGTGAAAAATGTTTTTTTTAATCCCTTTATGATATAAAATTTACTGTGACTAAAATTATGAAATGAAATCATAATCATGTTACTGTAGAGTATAATTCGTAGCCTGGTTGCATCTTTGTTTTTAACAGAGCCTGGCTTCTGGCTGTACTATGCAGGTATTTCTCTCAAAACTTGTCACAGGTGTTTCATTAAACATGTATTTCTCAGGTAATCCAGGAGCTTCTAAAATGGATCACTAACAGTGAAACTGTAATTGGAATCACCGGCTACAACATTGAGAAAGGGGCTCATATTTTGAACACTTTAGGTACAAATATTATACCCCACCTACTGGTTGCCTGTGACTTGACACTTGCTGCTTGTGTGCAACTTATAAAGGATGGAAGGTTCCTGCCAGCTATGGCCTTCTCTTCTGCACTCTTGAATTCCCTCTTAAGGAATCCTGAACTTAGGAAACGGTAATTCTTATTTAACATTTATTGTTATTATTGATTTATTATGTGAATGTGCAGGAACACCCCACTTGTACAGCAGGTTAGGTTCTGGGCTACAGCTCTGAAGCTAAAATTGCCATAAAGTGAACCTCCCTTTTCTCACCCTCAAATGCATGTAAACGCCTAATAACATGTTCACACTTTCATATATTAAGTGAACAATAGATTTAGGCCTAAAAATGCATATACAGTACACACATTACTTAAAACATTTTTGTCCTTAGCTTAGTGTGTGGTGAATATATTTATTGTAGGAAGTCTGAATAAATGAAGAATGGGTATTATTGAAAACTACTGCATTAGCAAAACACTGTAAAGTGAAGCACTGTAAAGCTGAACCTGCCTGTATCCAGGTATCCTGCAAGTATTCCACACACTCAAAATGCCATGCAAGTTATTTTTGTTAAGATTAAAAACTAAATAATAATAATTATTTAATATCTTTATTTCTACAAGTACATGTACATGTAGAATGGTAGGGGGTGTGTAGACCAAGTGTTTACAGCGAAACATATAGGTGAACAGTATTTGGATAAGGGTAAAGAGGTTTTTGTGGCATTTATGGATTTGGGAAAGGTGTATGATAGGGTGGATAGGGGGGCAATGTGGCAGATGTTGCAGGTGTATGGAATAGGAGGTAGGTTACTGAAAGCAGTGAAGAGTTTTTATGAGGATAGTGAGGCTCAAGTTAGAGTGTGTAGGAGGGAGGGGGACTATTTCCCAGTAAAAGTGGGCCTTAGACAAGGATGTGTGATGTCATCGTGGTTGTTCAATATATTTATAGATGGGGTTGTAAGAGAAGTGAATGCAGAGGTCTTGGCAAGAGGTGTGGGTTAAAAGATAAAGAATCAAATACAAAGTGGGAGTTGTCACAGTTGCTTTTTGCTGATGACACTGTGCTTTTGGGAGATTCTGAAGAGAAGTTGCAGAGGTTGGTGGATGAATTTGGTAGGGTGTAAAGAAGAAAATTGAAAGTGAATATAGGAAAGAGTAAGGTGATGAGGATAACAAAAATTAGGTGACGAAAGATTGGATATCAGATTGGAGGAGAGAGTATGGAGGAGGTGAATGTATTCAGATATTTGGGAGTGGACATGTCAGCAGATGGGTCTATGAAGGATGAGGTGAATCATAGAATTGATGAGGGTAAAAAGGGTGAGTGGAGCACTTCGGAGTCTGTGGAGACAAAGAACTTTGTCCATGGAAGTAAAGAAGGGAATGTATGAGAGTATAGTTATACCAACACTCTTATATGGGTGTGAAGCATGGGTGATGAATGTTGCAACGAGGAGAAGGCTGGAGGCAGTGGAGATGTCATGTCTGAGGTCAATGTGTGGTGTGAATATAATGCAGAGAATTCGGAGTTTGGAAATTAGGAGGAGGTGCGGGATTACCAAAACTATTATCCAGAAAGCTGAGGAGGGGTTGTTGAGGTGGTTCAGACATGTAGAGAGAATGGAACGAGACAGAATAACTTCGAGAGTGTATAAATCTGTAGTGGAGGGAAGGCGGGGTAGGGGTCGGCCTAGGAAAGGTTGGAGGGAGGGGGTAAAGGAAGTTTTGTGTGCGAGGGGCTTGGACTTCCAGCAAGCATGTGTGAGCGTATTTGATAGGAGTAAATGGAGACAAATTGTTTTTAATACTTGACGTGCTGTTGGAGTGTGAGCAAAGTAACATTTATGAAGGGATTTAGGGAAACCGGCAAGGCGGACTTGAGTCCTGGAGATGGGAAGTACAGTGTCTGCACTCTGAAGGAGGGGTGTTAGTGTTGCAGTTTTATAACTGTAGTGTAAAGCACCCCTCTGGCAAGACAGTGATGGAGTGAATGATGATGAAAGTTTTTCTTTTTCGGGCCACCCTGTCTTGGTGGGAATCGTCCGATGTGTTAATAAAAAAAAATAACGTACATGGTATACAGGCCTAGCTAACATCAATGACATACAACTACATAGAAAGCCGCTTGTTATGCAGAGCATTTCGGGCAAATTAGGTCAATTTTGTCCCAGGATGCGACCCACACCAGTCAACCAACACCCAGGTACCCGTTTTTTTTTTATACTGATGGGTGAACATAGACAACCGGTGTAAGGAAACACACCCAATGTTTCAACCCTCGCCAGGAATCGAACCTAGTCCTCTGTATGAAGTGAGAGCTTTTGCCACCAGGCCATGGGCCACTGTGGGCTGGTGGGCATCTCATCAGTTTTTGGCAATTTCAGACAAAAATTGGCTGGACACATGCTCTAATTATTGGACAAATCTGTCTTTAATTTCATGTTTTGCCTATAGCAATAGTGTCTGGTTGTCTTCTAAAGTATCAGGTCAAGTCCGCTAACTCCGACATTTGTCTGGTATGGGCCAAAGCAACCATGTCCTGAACGTGTCCATTTTCATTGTTCCCTGAGCTGAAGGTCACCTGCGCTCGTTTATTGTTTGTGCTCACTCACACATACACTCATCATTCAGTCTGTAATGGTGCCTGGATTTATAGCATTTTGTGTGACTTTGACATATTAATTTAAAATACAGATAACAGTGGCTTTTGAAGCAAGTGTTCATGCCATGAAAAAACATGTTGCTCATTGTTAGCCCCTTAACTGTCCAAACATTGATCTACGTTCTTACTTCTAGCACTCCAAACATAGATCAACATTTTATTTTTCCTGCCTCCAAATTTGGCACAATAGGTCTGATAGGCCTAGGCAGTATAGAATGCATCTTAACACTCAGTGTGTGCAGTATAGCCCCTCTCTTACTTAACGACGAGGTTCCGTTCCTAAGAGTAGGTCGGTAAGCGAATTGGTCGTTAAGTGAGGAGCATACTGTACTGGTAGTAGGTTGGTGTCAACCATCTTTAGATATTTTTTTTAATGTCACCTTTGCACCATTTATAACATTTTTGTATATTTTTAAATGTTTATACAGTAGTGTAGTGTATACTATAATAAACAGGTTAGAGAAAATCAGCTCTAATATATATTACTTAGGTTTGCATACTAGTTGAAGAGCTGATTGTAAGTACGAGTGGTCAATAAACGAGTATGTCGCTAAGTGAGGAGAAGCTGTATTAAAAAATCTGGGACCACTTATTACGAACACAGGTAAGAATGGCCTGTGAGACCTGGTCATAATGGGAATATGGAGCAAACAAAACTCAGCAGTAGACTAATAAATATATTTGCCTTCACCAGATACAGTGGAACCTCAGCTTACGAGTGCCCCACCATGTGAGTTTTTAAGGATACGAGCAGTCGCTCGGTCGATTTTTTGCTTCTGGATACGAGCGAAATTTCAGGATGCGAGCGGGCCTCAAGGGAGGTTCCTTGACGCTGGTGAGGGGCTCTTGCTCTTGATTTAGGGAATTGGATCTGTGCTCCAGTTCCCTAAATTAATAATAATAATAATTATTATTATTATAAGAATACGTACGTATGTACTAATAAATAATAATAATAATACTAATAAGAAATGATTTTTGGTAAATATGAGTAGTAGGTAGGTAGAGAGCAACCACCCAGGGAGGTACTACCATCCTGCCAAGTGAGTGTGAAACAAAAGCCTGTATTTGTTTTACATGACGGTAGGATTGTTGGTGTCTTTTTTCTGTCTCATAAACCTACAAGATTTCAGGTACGTCTTACTACTTCTACTTACACTTAGGTCACACTACACATACATATACACATTTATGTATACACACTCATCTGAGTTTTCTTTGATTTTATCTTAATACTAGTTCTTGTTCTTATTTCTTTTCCTTTCATATCCATGGGGAAGTGGAATAAGAATCTTTCCTCCATAAGCTATGCGTGTTGTAAAAGTCAACTAAAATGCCAGGAACAATAGGCTAGTAACCCCTTTTCCTGTACAGATTTACTAAAAAGAAAAAGAAGAAAACCGTCAAAGTGGGATGTCTGAATGTGCGTGGATGTTGTGCGAATGATAAGAAAGAGATGATTGTAGATGTTATGAATGAAAAGAAGCTGGATGTCCTGGCTTTAAGTGAGACAAAGCTGAAGGGGGTAGGAGAGTTTCAGTGGGGAGAAATAAATGGGATTAGGTCAGGAGTTTCAAATAGTGTTAGGGCTAAAGGAGTGGCAGTAATGTTGAATAATCAGTTATGGCAGGTAAAGATTGAGTATAAATGTTTAAATTCAAGGATTATGTGGAGTAAAATAAAGGTTGGATGTGAAAAGTGGGTTATAGTAAGTGTTTATGCACCTGGAGAAGAGAGAAGTGTAGAGGAGAGAGAGAGATTTTGGGAAATGTAGAGTGAGTACATGGGGAGTTTTGAACCAAATGAGAGAGTACTTGTGGTTGGGGATCTTAATGCTAAAGTGGGTAAAAATGTTGTGGAGGGAGTAGTAGGTAAATTTGGGGTGCCAGGAGTAAATGTAAATGGGGAACCGTTAATAGAGCTATGTGTAGAAAGAGGTTTGGTAATAAGTAATACATATATTATGAAAAAGAAGATAAATAAGTATAAAAGGTATGATATAGCACGTAATGAAAGTAGTTTGTTAGATTATGTATTGGTGGATGAAAGGTTGATGAGTAGGCTTCAGGATGTACATGTTTATAGAGGGGCAACGGATAAATTATAAATAAAATAATAAAATAAAATAAAAAATTTATTTCTTTGCAAGTATACATATATATTGGTAGTTACAATCATAAAACTGAAATGCAAGGAGAGCCACTGGCATGCCATGACATTAGGGGCAGCTTAATCTAATGACTTATATACTATGTACAGTGAGCCCCCGGTTCTCGTCGGCAATCCGTCACAGAGGGCCCGTCGACCACCGGTTTGGTCGAACTCCGATTCTATTTTCCCCATAAGAAATAATGGAAATAAAATTAATCCGTCCCAGCCATCCAAAAGTATTAAAATAAAATATTTTTTAGGACTTTTTGACATTAAAATAAACACAATTTTATAAAAAAAATAAGAAATAAATAGTACAATAACATGTCATTTACATTTATTGAAGAGTTGTTGATGTGTGAGGACGGAGGAGGGAAGAAGGTGGTACCTGCTAGTGTTTGAAGGGAATCCCCTTTCCCTTAACACTGCAGGTACCAAGTTCTTTTCTGTGGTTACTGGCCTTTTCTTTGAATGCTACACTCCCTGCATGAATGCTACACTCCCTGCATGAATGCTACACTCCCTGCATGAATGCTACACTCCCTGCATGAATGCTACACTCCCTGCATGAATTCTACACTCCCTGCATGAATGCTACACTCCCTGCATGAATGCTACACTCCCTGCATGAATGCTACACTCCCTGCATGAATGCTACACTCCCTGCATGAATGCTACACTCCCTGCATGCCTACTACACTCCCTGCATGCCTACTACACTCCCTGCATGCCTACTACACTCCCTGCATGCCTACTACACTCCCTGCATGCCTACTACACTCCCTGCATGATTGCTACACTCCCTGCATGCCTACTACACTCCCTGCATCCTTGCTACACTCCCTGCATGCCTACTACACTCCTGCATCCTTGCTACACTCCTGCATCCTTGCTACACTCCCTGCATCC
>WNWK01019471.1:0-37726 GCA_009830355.1 Cherax destructor
TAGTAGTGTGAGGTAGTAGTGTGAGGTAGTAGTGTTTGGTAGTAGTGTTTGGTAGTAGTGTGAGGTAGTAGTGTTTGGTAGTAGTGTTTGGTAGTAGTGTGAGGTAGTAGTGTGAGGTAGTAGTGTGAGGTAGTAGTGTGAGGTAGTAGTGTGAGGTAGTAGTGTTTGGTAGTAGTGTTTGGTAGTTGTGTGAGGTAGTAGTGTGTGGTAGTAGTGTGAGGTAGTAGTGTGTGGTAGTAGTGTGAGGTAGTAGTGTGAGGTAGTAGTGTGAGGTAGTAGTGTGAGGTAGTAGTGTGTGGTAGTAGTGTGAGGTAGTAGTGTGTGGTAGTAGTGTGAGGTAGTAGTGTGTGGTAGTAGTGTGTGGTAGTAGTGTGTGGTAGTAGTGTGAGGTAGTAGTGTGTGGTAGTAGTGTGAGGTAGTAGTGTGAGGTAGTAGTGTGAGGTAGTAGTGTGAGGTAGTAGTGTGAGGTAGTAGTGTGAGGTAGTAGTGTGAGGTAGTAGTGTGAGGTAGTAGTGTTTGGTAGTAGTGTGTGGTAGTAGTGTGTGGTAGTAGTGTGAGGTAGTAGTGTGAGGTAGTAGTGTGAGGTAGTAGTGATGAACTCTGCAACAATCTATGATGAAGACCGTCACCTACCCCAGGATTGACCCCGGGTCTTGGGATTGAAGAAAGTTAACCGAGGAGGTTGTGTAACTTACCTGAAGAAGTGAGCACCTCCCTGCACTACCAGGCCGCAGGGAAACATGTACGTCAGTTTGTCTACCTCCTGAGCCACCAGGTAGGTCTTGATGGCCCGCGTATGTCCTCTGGCGAAGAGTGACAGAGTGAGAGGTGGCTCTCTGCTTGACGCTGACAGTCCTTCGTCCTCGTTTCCTGCTGAGTCCTCGTTGCCTGCTGCTGCTGCGTATTCTTCGAATGGGACGTCGTTCCTTCCTCCTCCAGCGGTGTCTGTGATCGAGGTGTTGAACACAACGGCGGAGTTGTTGTCGAAGTCCCAGGTGTATGCCGGAGCGTCGGTCCTGCAGGGAATACCACGCACCTCAGTCACTTGTACAGGCAACACTACACACCTCAGTCACTTGTGCAGGCAACACTACGCACCTCAGTCACTGGTGCAGGCAACACCACGCACCTCAGTCAATGATGGATAGCAGCACCACAATCTCAGTCACTGTTGCAAGTCACACCACGCACCTCAGTCACTTGTGCAGGCAACACTACACACCTCAGTCACTTGTGCAGGCAACACCACGCACCTCAGTCACTGGTGCAGGCAACACCACGCACCTCAGTCAATGATGGATACAGCACCACAATCTCAGTCACTGGTGCAGGCAGCACCACACACCACAGTCACTGGAGTAGGCAACACCACACCCTAAATCACTGGTGTAGGCAACACCACACACCTCATATACTGATGCAGGCAACACCACACCCTCAGTCATTGATGCAGGCAACACCACATACCTCAGTTACTGGTGCAGGCAACACTACACATCTTTAGTCACTGGTGGAGGCAACACCACACATCTCAGTCACTGGTGCAGGCAACACCACACATCTCAGTCACTGGTGCAGGAAACATCACACACTTCAGTCACTGGTGCACGCAACACCACACACTTCAGTCACTAGTGCAGGAAACACCACACACCTCAGTCACTGGTGCAGGCAACACCACACACCTCAAAAATAGATGTAGGCAAAACCACACATCTCAATCATTAATGCAGGCATCACTGCATATCTCAGTAATGATGCAGGAAACACCACACACCTCAACCCCTGATGCAGGCAACACCACACACCTCAGTTACTAAGGCAAGCCACACACCACACATCAACAATAGATGCAGGCAACACCACACACCTCAACAATAGATGCAGGCAACACCACACACCTCAACAATAGATGCAGGCAACACCACACACCTCAACCATAGATGCAGGCAACACCATAAATCTCCGTCACTGATGCAGGCAACACCACACACCTCAAGCATTGATGCAGGCAACACCACTCTTCTCATCCCCGGATGCAGGCAACACCACTCTTCTCATCCACTGATGCAGGAAACACCACTCTTCTCACTCCCTGATGCAGGCAACACCACTCTTCTCATCCACTAATGCAGGCAACACCACTCTTCTCATCCCCTGATGCAGGCAACACCTCTCTTCTCATCCCCTGATACAGGCAACACCACTCTTCTCATCCACTGATGCAGGCAACACCACTCTTCTCATCCCCTGATGCAGGCAACACCACTCTTCTCATCCCCTGATGCAGGCAACACCACTCTTCTCATCCACTGATGCAGGCAACACCACTCTTCTCACTCCCTGATGCAGGCAACACCACTCTTCTCATCCACTAATGCAGGCAACACCACTCTTCTTATCCCCTGATGCAGGCAACACCTCTCTTCTCATCCCCTGATACAGGCAACACCACTCTTCTCATCCACTGATGCAGGAAACACCTCTCTTCTCATCCACTAATGCAGGCAACACCACTCTTCTCATCCCCTGAGGCAGGCAACATCACTCTTCTCATCCCCTGATGCAGGCACACCACTCTTCTCATCCACTGATGCAGGCAACACCACTCTTCTCATCCACTGATGCAGGCAACACCACTCTTCTCATCCCCGGATGCAGGCAACACCACTCTTCTCATCCACTAATGCAGGCAACACCACTCTTCTCATCCCCTGATGCAGGCAACATCACTTCTCATCCCCTGATGCAGGCACCACCACTCTTCTCATCCACTGATGCAGGCAACACCACTCTTCTCATCCCCGGATGCAGGCAACACCACTCTTCTCATCCACTAATGCAGGCAACACCACTCTTCTCATCCCCTGATGCAGGCAACACCACTCTTCTCATCCACTGATGCAGGCACCATCACTCTTCTCATCCCCTGATGCAGGCAACATCACTCTTCTCATCCACTGATGCAGGCACCACCACTCTTCTCATCCACTGATGCAGGCACCACCACTCTTCTCATCCACTGATGCAGGCACCACCACTCTTCTCATCCACTGATGCAGGCACCACCACTCTTCTCATCCACTGATGCAGGCACCACCACTCTTCTCATCCACTGATGCAGGCACCACCACTCTTCTCATCCACTGATGCAGGAAACACCACTCTTCTCATCCACTGATGCAGGCAACACCACTCTTCTCATCCACTGATGCAGGCACCATCACTCTTCTCATCCCCTGATGCAGGCAACATCACTCTTCTCATCCACTGATGCAGGCACCACCACTCTTCTCATCCACTGATGCAGGCACCACCACTCTTCTCATCCACTGATGCAGGCACCACCACTCTTCTCATCCACTGATGCAGGCACCACCACTCTTCTCATCGACTGATGCAGGAAACACCACTCTTCTCATCCACTGATGCAGGCAACACCACTCTTCTCAAGTTACAAATTACACACATATGCAACAATTGGGTATCTTTATTGAGGAAACGTTTTGCCCTACAGTGGCTTTGTTACAAAATGACCCGATATCTATTAGTAATAGCCATCTCCAGTGAACACTAGAAAGGATAGCCCTTCTAGCATCCAGCCTGTTACTGGGCTTTTGCAACAAAGTCAGTATCCTGGTCCAGTTATCCGATATATTCAATAGTCTCAATGAGGATTGCAACTGATAGGGTACTAACCAACGAAATATATTTAAAAGGTTTATTATCAAAGTGATTGTCTAGGGTTTCAAAGTAAATAAATGTACATATGATCAGGATGTTCATTAAGTAATACATTAGGAGGTTAATTAGGAGGTTAGCTCCTACACTGCTCTCATATACCATATGGCTGTGCTGAGGGCACATATATCCAAATGACTCTAAAGTACCATCAGGTACAATGTCAGTAATTACAATAATACAGTTATATGCAAATAAGAATATATGTGTGTATGAGTGCGCTCCAGGTAACTCTAAGACTCGACTCAACCAGTGTCCGACTGAACTTCTCATAAGCTAGCTTCTCTAACAAACTGACAATCACAACAGCTTGATTGTCCAGTAAAATGATTAATTCGCAGAACAGCAATATAACAAGCAACAGCAACACAGCGTCAGGAACCAGGAGATAGAAAATCGACCCTAACTGGGGACCATCAATAGATCCTCCAAAACAGACACAAAACTCCTTTCTACTGAAGCTAGGTTCACCATAAACAATCCCAAACTGTGACGGTGCACAGATGCCTTATCGAATTAGGTCAGGAGCTGTAGCTAGAGACCTGAGTTATCTCAGAGTGTCAATGTGACACACAACCCAGAATAACGTCGAAAATCACTGTCTAGTCTATCATCTGTGAACAGAGTTACACAGAGTCCTGAGAAGTATGTTTCGTCTCACCACCGAACACATACTCTACCCAAACAGAGTCTAAATGGCGAGAAAACAAGCAGAGACAGGAGAGAGGTGTTGACTCAACGATGTCCAGCTGCGTAGTGCTCTCGAGGAAGGAGCAGCAGCCACCCACCTCAGGTGGAATCACGTGACTCCCTCCCAGCAACTAGACGCCGGCAGTATAACAAGCCTAGTGTCATAATCGGTAGTTTGCCAACTCCAAACATGAGCACAATTTATAATGTTACATCCTACTCAAATAAAAGCTAAGTCAAATAATGTCAAATATAAGTCCAATAATAATATAAAGCAAGATATTAACGATTTAGCTATTATCGAGAATATCAGCAATATAAAATTATAGAAAATGGAAATATACATGATATATATCATACATAGGTATATACATTGGGGCCAAATTCTGGGGTCGCAATAGGCTTCATCAGTCCATACAAAGTAGAAAGTTGTAAGGAGAGGAGGCAATACCCCACACCTTAACCAAACACGCAGACAATACCCCACACCTTAACCAAACACGCAGACAATACCCCACACCTTAACCAAACACGCAGACAATACCCCACACCTTAACTAAACACGCAGACAATACCCCACACCTTAACCAAACACGCAGACAATATCCCACACCTTAACCAAACACGCAGACAATACCCCACACCTTAACCAAACACGCAGACAATACCCCACACCTTAACCAAACACGCAGACAATACCACCCAACCAATCACCCGACAATTCACACCAAAAACACGCAGACAATACCCACTTAACCAAACACGAACAATATCACACCTTAACCAAACACGCAGACAATACCCCACACCTTAACCAAACACGCAGACAATACCCCACACCTTAACCAAACACGCAGACAATACCCCACACCTTAACCAAACACGCAGACAATACCACACACCTTAACCAACACACAGACAATTCCACAACCTTAACAAACACGCCTACATCCCACACCTTAACCAAACACGCAGACAATATCCACACCTAAACCAAACACGCAGACAATACCCACACCTAACCAAACACGCAGACAATCCACACACCTTACCAAACACCAGACAATACCACACACCTTAACCAAACACGCAGACAACACCACACACTTTACCAAACACGCGACAATACCCACACCTTAACCAAACACGCAGACAATACCCACACCTTAACCAAACACGCAGACAATATCCCACACCTTAACCAAACACGCAGACAATCCACACACCTTAACCAAACACGCAGACAATACCACACACCTTAACCAAACACGCAGACAATACCACACACCTTAACCAAACACGCAGGCAATACCACACACCTTAACCAAACAAGCAGACAATTCCACACACCTTAATTAAACACGCAGACAATACCACACACCTTAACCAAACACGCAGACAATACCACACACCTTAACCAAACACGCAGACAATTCCACACACCTTTACCACAAACCGTAAAAAAAGATGCAAGCAACACCACACCTTAAGCATAGATGCGACAACACACACACTATAAAAATAGATGCAGGCAACACCACACGCCTTAGTTACTGATGTAGCCAACACCTTACACCTCTAACACTGATGCAGGCAACATCAAACACCTCAATAATTGATACAGGCAACACCACGCACTTCAACTATTGATGTAAACTATTTATAACTGACGCAGGCAACACAACGCGTCATCACTGACGCAATCAACACCACATTTTTCAGACACAGATGCAGGCAACACCACACACCTCAATCACTGATACAGTCAACAAAACATACCTCAAACATTGATGCAGGCAACACCATAAATCTCAATCATTGATTCAGGAAACACAACACATCACAACCACTGATGCAGGCAATTCCACACACCTCAACCGGTGATGCAGGCAACACCACACACCTCATTCACTGATGCAGGGAACACCACACACTTCAACCACTGATGCAGGCAACGCAGCACACCTCAACCACTGATGCAGGCAACATTACACACCTCAACCACTGATGCAGCCAACATTACACACCTCAACCACTGATGCAGGCAACATTACACACCTCAACCACTGATGCAGGCAACATTACACACCTCAACCACTGATGCAGGCAACATTACACACCTCAACCACAGATACAGGCAACACCACACACCTCAACCACTGATGCAGGCAACACCACACACCTCAACCACTGATGGAGGCAACACCACACACCTCAACCACTTATGCAGGCAACACCACACACTTCAACTACTGATGCAGGCAACACCACACACCTTAACCACTGATGCAGGCAACACCATAAATCTCAATCATTGATGCAGGAAA
Organism: Cherax destructor; assembly: GCA_009830355.1. Classification (NCBI taxonomy): domain Eukaryota; kingdom Metazoa; phylum Arthropoda; class Malacostraca; order Decapoda; family Parastacidae; genus Cherax; species Cherax destructor. The sequence goes on from WNWK01019471.1 coordinate 6,759, forward strand.
CACCACACTCCTCAACCACTGATGCAGGCAATTCCACACACCTCAACCACTGATGCAGGCAACACCACACACCTCTACCAATGTTGCAGGGAACACCACACACCTCAACCACTGATGCAAGCAACACCACACACCTCAACCACTGATGTAGGCAACACCACTCACCTCAACCACTGATACAGGCAACACCACACACCTTAACCACTGATGCCGGCAATATTACACACCTCAACCACTGATGCAGGTAACTCCACACACCTCAACCACTGATGCAGGCAACACCACTCACCTCAACCACTTATGCAGGCAACAGCACACACCTCAAGCATTGATGCAGGCAACACCACTCTTCTCATCCCCGGATGCAGGCAACACCACTCTTCTCATCCACTGATGCAGGCAACACCACTCTTCTCACTCCCTGATGCAGGCAACACCACTCTTCTCATCCACTAATGCAGGCAACACCACTCTTCTTATCCCCTGATGCAGGCAACACCTCTCTTCTCATCCCCTGATACAGGCAACACCACTCTTCTCATCCACTGATGCAGGCAACACCACTCTTCTCATCCCTTGATGCAGGCAACACCACTCTTCTCATCCCCTGATGCAGGCAACACCACTCTTCTCATCCCCGGATGCAGGCAACACCACTCTTCTCATCTACTAATGCAGGCAACACCACTCTTCTCATCCCCTGATGCAGGCAACATCACTCTTCTCATCCCTGATGCAGGCACACCACTCTTCTCATCCACTGATGCAGGCAACACCACTCTTCTCATCCACTGATGCAGGCAACACCACTCTTCTCATCCCCGGATGCAGGCAACACCACTCTTCTCATCCACTAATGCAGGCAACACCACTCTTCTCATCCCCTGATGCAGGCAACATCACTCTTCTCATCCCCTGATGCAGGCACCACCACTCTTCCCCTCCACTGATGCAGGCAACACCACTCTTCTCATCCCCGAATGCAGGCAACACCACTCTTCTCATCCACTAATGCAGGCAACACCACTCTTCTCATCCCCTGATGCAGGCAACATCACTCTTCTCATCCCCTGATGCAGGCAACATCACTCTTCTCATCCACTGATGCAGGCACCACCACTCTTCTCATCCACTGATGCAGGCACCACCACTCTTCTCATCCACTGATGCAGGCACCACCACTCTTCTCATCCACTGATGCAGGCACCACCACTCTTCTCATCCACTGATGCAGGCACCACCACTCTTCTCATCCACTGATGCAGGCACCACCACTCTTCTCATCCACTGATGCAGGCAACATCACTCTTCTCATCCCCTGATGCAGGCAACATCACTCTTCTCATCCACTGATGCAGGCACCACCACTCTTCTCATCCACTGATGCAGGCACCACCACTCTTCTCATCCACTGATGCAGGCAACACCACTCTTCTCATCCACTGATGCAGGCAACACCACTCTTCTCAAGTTACAAATTACACACATATGCAACAATTGGGTATCTTTATTGAGGAAACGTTTTGCCCTACAGTGGCTTTGTTACAAAATGAACCGATATCTATTAGTAATAGCCATCTCCAGTGAACACTAGAAAGGATAGCCCTTCTAGCATCCAGCCTGTTACTGGGCTTTTGCAACAAAGTCAGTATCCTGGTCCAGTTATCCGATATATTCAATAGTCTCCATGAGGATTGCAACTGATAGGGTACTAACCAACGAAATATATTTAAAAGGTTTATTATCAAAGTGATTGTCTAGGGTTTCAAAGTAAATAAATGTACATATGATCAGGATGTTCATTAAGTAATACATTAGGAGGTTAATTAGGAGGTTAGCTCCTACACTGCTCTCATATACCATATGGCTGTGCTGAGGGCACATATATCCAAATGACTCTAAAGTACCATCAGGTACAATGTCAGTAATTACAATAATACAGTTATATGCAAATAAGAATATATGTGTGTATGAGTGAGCTCCAGGTAACTCTAAGACTCGACTCAACCAGTGTCCGACTGAACTTCTCATAAGCTAGCTTCTCTAACAAACTGACAATCACAACAGCTTGATTGTCCAGTAAAATGATTAATTCGCAGAACAGCAATATAACAAGCAACAGCAACACAGCGTCAGGAACCAGGAGATAGAAAATCGACCCTAACTGGGGACCATCAATAGATCCTCCAAAACAGTCACAAAACTCCCTTTCTACTGAAGCTAGGTTCACCATAAACAATCCCAAACTGTGACGGTGCACAGATGCCTTATCGAATTAGGTCAGGAGCTGTAGCTAGAGACCTGAGTTATCTCAGAGTGTCAATGTGACACACAACCCAGAATAACGTCGAAAATCACTGTCTAGTCTATCATCTGTGAACAGAGTTACACAGAGTCCTGAGAAGTATGTTTCGTCTCACCACCGAACACATACTCTACCCAAACAGAGTCTAAATGGCGAGAAAACAAGCAGAGACAGGAGAGAGGTGTTGACTCAACGATGTCCAGCTGCGTAGTGCTCTCGAGGAAGGAGCAGCAGCCACCCACCTCAGGTGGAATCACGTGACTCCCTCCCAGCAACTAGACGCCGGCAGTATAACAAGCCTAGTGTCATAATCGGTAGTTTGCCAACTCCAAACATGAGCACAATTTATAATGTTACATCCTACTCAAATAAAAGCTAAGTCAAATAATGTCAAATATAAGTCCAATAATAATATAAAGCAAGATATTAACGATTTAGCTATTATCGAGAATATCAGCAATATAAAATTATAGAAAATGGAAATATACATGATATATATCATACATAGGTATATACATTGGGGCCAAATTCTGGGGTCGCAATAGGCTTCATCAGTCCATACAAAGTAGAAAGTTGTAAGGAGAGGAGGCAATACCCCACACCTTAACCAAACACGCAGACAATACCCCACACCTTAACCAAACACGCAGACAATACCCCACACCTTAACCAAACACGCAGACAATACCCCACACCTTAACCAAACACGCAGACAATACCACACACCTTAACCAAACACACAGACAATTCCACACACCTTAACCAAACACGCCTACAATACCCCACACCTTAACCAAACACGCAGACAATATCCCACACCTTAACCAAACACGCAGACAATATCCCACACCTTAACCAAACACGCAGACAATACCCCACACCTTAACCAAACACGCAGACAATACCACACACCTTAACCAAACACGCAGACAATACCACACATCTTAACCAAACACGCAGACAATACCCCACACCTTAACCAAACACGCAGACAATACCACACACCTTAACCAAACACACAGACAATTCCACACACCTTAACCAAACACGCCTACAATACCCCACACCTTAACCAAACACGCAGACAATATACCACACCTAAACCAAACACGCAGACAATACCCCACACCTTAACCAAACACGCAGACAATACCACACACCTTAACCAAACACTCAGACAATACCACACACCTTAACCAAACACGCAGACCACACCACACCTTAACCAAACACGCAGACAATACCCCACACCTTAACGAAACACGCAGACAATACCCCACACCTTACCCAAACACGCAGACAATATCCCACACCTTAACCAAACACGCAGACAATTCCACACACCTTAACCAAACACGCAGGCAATACCACACACCTTAACCAAACACGCAGACAATACCACACACCTTAACCAAACACGCAGGCAATACCACACACCTTAACCAAACAAACAGACAATTCCACACACCTTAACCAAACACGCAGACAATACCACACACCTTAACCAAACACGCAGACAATACCACACACCTTAACCAAACACGCAGACAATACCACACACCTTAACCAAACACGCAGACAATTCCACACACCTTAACCAAACACGCAGACAATACCACACACCTTAACCAAACACGCAGACAATACCACACACCTTAACCAAACACGCAGACAATTCCACACACCTTTACCACAAACCGTAAAAAAAGATGCAAGCAACACCACACCTTAAGCATAGATGCAGACAACACACACACTATAAAAATAGATGCAGGCAACACCACACGCCTTAGTTACTGATGTAGCCAACACCTTACACCTCTACAACTGATGCAGGCAACATCAAACACCTCAATAATTGATACAGGCAACACCACGCACTTCAACCATTGATGTAAACTATTTATAACTGACGCAGGCAACACAACGCGTCATCACTGACGCAATCAACACCACATTTTTCAGACACAGATGCAGGCAACACCACACACCTCAATCACTGATACAGTCAACAAAACATACCTCAACCACTGAAGCAGGCAACATTACACACCTTAACCACTGATGCAGGCAACACCATAAATCTCAATCATTGATTCAGGAAACACAACACATCACAACCACTGATGCAGGCAATTCCACACACCTCAACCGCTGATGCAGGCAACACCACACACCTCATTCACTGATGCAGGCAACACCACACACTTCAACCACTGATGCAGGCAACGCAGCACACCTCAACCACTAATACAGGCATCATTACACACCTCAACCACTGATGCAGGCAACATTACACACCTCAACCACTGATGCAGGCAACATTACACACCTCAACCACAGATACAGGCAACACCACACACCTCAACCACTGATGCAGGCAACATTACACACCTCAACCACTGATGCAGGCAACACCACACACCTCAACCACTGATGGAGGCAACACCACACACCTCAACCACTTATGCAGGCAACACCACACACTTCAACTATTGATGCAGGCAACACCACACACCTCAACCACTGATGCAGGCAACACCATAAATCTCAATCATTGATGCAGGAAACACCACACTCCTCAACCACGGATGCAGGCAATTCCACACACCTCAACCATTGATGCAGGCAACACCACACACCTCTACCAATGTTGCAGGGAACACCACACACCTCAACTACTGATGCAAGCAACACCACACACCTCAACCACTGATGTAGGCAACACCACTCACCTCAATCACTGATGCAGGCAACACCACACACCTTAACCACTGATGCCGGCAATATTACACACCTCAACCACTGATGCAGGTAACTCCACACACCTCAAAAACTGATGCAGGCAACACCACTCACCTCAACCACTTATGCAGGCAACACAACACACCTCTACCACTGATGCAGGACACATTATACACCTTAACTACTGATGCAGGCAACACCACACACCTCAACCACTGATGCAGGCAACACCACACACCTCAACCACTGATGCAGGCAACACCACACACCTCAACCACTGATGCAGGCAACACCACACACCTCAACCACTGATGCAGGCAACATCACTCATCTCAACCAATGATGCAGGCAACATTACACTCCTCAACCACTGATTCAGGCAACATTACACACCTCAACCACTGATGCATGCAACATTACACACATCAATCACTGATGCAGGCAACACCACACACCTCAACCACTGATTCAGGCAACACCACTCACCTCAACCACTGATGTAGGCAACATTACACACCTTAACCACTGAAGCAGGCAACATTACACTCCTCAACTACTGATGCAGGCAACATTACAGACCTCAACCACTGATGCAGGGAACATTACACACCTCAACTAATGATGTAGGCAACACCACACACCTCAACCACTGATGCAGGCAACATTACACACCTCAACAACTGATGCAGGCAACATTACACACCTCAACTACTGATTCAGGCAACATTACACACCTCAACCACTGATGCATGCAACATTACACACATCAACCTTTGATGCAGGCAACACCACACACCTCAACCACTGATTCAGGCAACACCACTCACCTCAACCACTGATGTAGGCAACATTACACACCTTAACCACTGATGCATGCAACATTACACACATCAACCACTGATGCAGGCAACATTACACATTTTAACCACTGATGCAGGCAACATTACACACGTCAGCCACTGATGCAGGCAACATTACACACGTCAGCCACTGATGCAGGCAACATTACACACGTCAGCTACTGATGCAGGCAACATTACACACGTCAGCCACTGATGCAGGCAACATTACACACCTCAACCACTGCTGCAGGCAACATTAAACACCTCAACCTCTGATGCAGGCAACATTACACACCTCAACTACTGCTGCAGGCAACATTAAACACCTCAACCTCTGATGCAGGCAACACCACACATCTCAACCACTGATGCAGGCAACACCACACATCTCAATTACTGATGCAGGCAACACCACACACTTCAAACACTCATGCAGGCAACACCACACACCTCAACCACTCATGCAGGCAACACCACACACCGCAACCACTCATGCAGGCAACACCACACACCTCAACCACTCATGCAGGCAACACCACACACCTCAACCACTCATGCAGGCAACACCACACACCTCAACCACTGATGCAGGCAACACCACACACCTCAATTACTGATGCAGGCAACACCACACACCTGAACCACTGATGAAAGTTGATAAGTAAGACATATGTAACAGTTAGGTATGTTTAGGTATTATATACAATGACTCACGCAATCATGAACGTCATAAACAAACCATACCATGGGCGGGGATAGAACCCATGGTCAGAGAGTCATTAAACTCCAGACCGACAAGCTAACCACTGGGCCAGCTGGCGCAGTGGCTAGCTGATACCAAGCATTAAACTAGAGGTGAGTGTCAGTGACGTGTATAGTATGCAAACTCAAGGAGAAGATTTTCAGGAGAAGAGTGGTGGAGCACCTAAAATGAGTGAGCTTATCAACGACAACCAGCATGGTTTCAGGGATGGGAAATCCTGTGTCACAAACCTACTGGAGTTCTATGACAGGGTGACAGCAGTAAGACAAAAGAGAGAGATGGTATAACTTTGAAGGCACTGCAATGGATCAGAGAATTCCTGTTGGGAAGACTTCAGAGAGTCATGGTACGAGACGAAGTGTCAGAGTGGGCGCCAGTGACTAGTGGGGTTCCACAGGGGTCAGTCCTAGGACCAGTGCTGTTTCTGGTATATGTGAACGACATGACGGAAGAAATAGACTCCGAAGTGTCCCTGTTTGCAGATGATGTGAAGTTGATGAGAAGAATTTAAGCAGACGAGGACCAGGCAGAACTACAAAGGGATCTGGATAGGCTGCAAGCCTGGTCCAGAAACTGGCTCCTGGAGTTCAACCCCATCAAGTTCAAAGTCATGAAGATTGGAGAAGGGCAAAGTAGACCGCAGATGGAATACAGTCTGGGAGGGGGGGGTCTTTCCAGAGACTACAAACCTCACTCAAGGAAAAGGATTTTGGGGTGAGTATAACACCAGGCACATCTCCTGAGGCGCACATTAATCAAATAACAGCTGCAGCATACAGGCGCCTAGCAAACCTAAGAATAGTATTCCAATATCTCAATTAGGAATCATTCTGAAGCCTGTACACAGTGTATGTCAGGCCAAGGCCAAGCACGTACGGTAATTAGAGAAAGTGCAAACGTTTGCAACAAGACTAGTCCCGGAGCTAAGGGGTATGTCATACGAGGAGAGGTTAAGGGAAATCGGCCTGACGACACTGGAGGACAGGAGAGATAAGGAGATATTATAATGACATATAAAATACTGAAAGGAATCGACAAGGTGGACAGAGAGAGGATGTTCCAGAGATGGGACACAGCAACAAGGGGTCACAATTGGAAGCTGAAGACTCAGATCTGAGTCAAAGGGATGTTAGGAAGTATTTCTTCAGTCACAGAGTTGTCAGGAAGTGGAATAGTCTGGAAAGTGATGTAGTGGAGGCAGGATCCATACATAGCTTTAAGAAGAGGTATGATGAAGCTCATGGAGCAGGGAGAGTGACCTAGTAGCGAGCAGTGAATAGGCGGGGCCAGAAGCTGTGAATCGACCCCTGCAACCTCAACTAGGTGAGTACACACACACACACACACACACACACACACACACACACTAGAGAATGGAAAAAATATAGAAGACGAAGGATCCAGGAAAATAAGATTAGTCGAAGAGCCAGAAACAAATATGCAGGGATAAGGAAGGAGGCCCAGTGGCAATACGAAAATGACATACCAGCTGTTGTACAGTGACGTCAGGAGGAAAACAACAGTCAAGGACCAGGTAATCAGGCTGAGGAAGGAAGGAAGAAGGTGAGAGTACAAGAAAGGACCGAGATGTATGTGAGATCAACACGACATTATAGGAAGCATTTTCAGTGCAGACAGAAAGGACTCCAGAAAGTGGGAATAATGGCGTACAGCAATGTTACGCACTAAAATATTTTATAAAATAAGCTCCATACAATGTCATTTACTGAGTTTGTACTGGAAAGAGACGCTTTTTTATCCCTGTCAAGGCAGAGTGGCCAAGCACAGGAGCAGATGAGGTGTTGGAGAGTTAGTACGAGACGGGTAGTGACGGGTGGTGACGGGTAGTGACGGGTTGTGACGGGTGGTGACGGGTAGTGACGGGTGGTGACGGGTAGTGACGGGTAGTGACGGGTGGTGACGGGGTGAAGTCATCATGTTTGGGTAGTAGTGTGAGTAGGTAATTTGGTAAGTTTTTTTTTTAGTGAATTCCATTGGTGTTTATGCCTGCTGGTAATTAGTCTACCAGGCAGGGGGGGAGTTATGTCACGGAGCCTCCCTGTTGATATAATCTTATTTAACTCACTAGTAGCAGTGTGCTAGTAGCAGTGTGCTAGTAGCAGTGTGCTGTTGCAGTGCTGTAGCAGTGCTAGTGCAGGGTAGTGTGCTAGCGTGTGTATAGCAGTGTGCTAGTAGCAGTGTGCTAGTAGCAGTGTGCTAGTAGCAGTGTGCTAGTAGCAGTGTGCTAGTAGCAGTGTGCTAGTAGCAGTGTGCTAGTAGCAGTGTGCTAGTGAGTTAATGTACACTGGAGTGTGGTGGTTTTTGTAGTATGTTATAAGTTGTATATAATTTACTTTAATATATTGACATATTTTTATATAAGTGAGTTTTTGTCCTTCCTTCCTAAATTAATATTGTTTAACATATAATTGTATGCTGGCCCGAGAGTTGCTGTGTTTTTTCAATGTAATTTAAATGTCCCTAGACAGCAGATTGAGCAGCCATTAAGGAGCCAGGACAATATTAAGTTAGGATATGGAAGTGGTAACAATCAACAAGTGCTGGACACAATACACACGACAGAGGAGGTGATGAGGCTGCTAAGTCCACTATATATGTCAAAGGCTGTGGGACTGACCAACATCTCTCTATGGGTCCTGAGAGAAGGAGCAGAGGCACTATGTGTGCCACTAACAACAATCTTCAACACATCTACTGAAACAGGGCGACTACCTGAGGCATGGAAGACACCAAACGTAGTAACAATATTTAAGAAAGAACACAGACAGGCAGTAATAAACAAGAGACCAGTGTCACTGACATGTACAGTAATCAAAGTCATGGAGAAGATTATCATGAGAAGAGTGGTGGAGCAACTAGAGAGGAATGAGCTATTCTGGTAGATGTGAATGACGTGAGACGAGGGATTCAGATGTGTACTTGTTTGAAGACATTGTGAAGATAATGCGAAGAATTCAATCGGACGTGGATCATGTAGGACTACACAGGGATCCGGACAGGCTGCAAGCCTGGTCCAGTAACTGTAGGGTGTGGGAGTGCTCTGGGAGAGTACTAGAGGGGTGTGGGAGCCCTCTGGGAGACGACTAGAGGGGTGTGGGAGTGCTCTGGGAGAGTACTAGAGGGGTGTGGGAGCCCTCTGGGAGAGGACTAGAGGGTGTGAAGTCCTCTGCGAGAGTACTAGAGGGTGTGGAGCCCTCTGGGAGAGTACTAGAGGGTGTGGAGTCCTCTGGGAGAGTACTAGAGGGGTGTGGGAGTCCTCTGGGAGAGTACTAGAGGGGTGTGGGAGTGATCTGGGAGAGGACTAAAGGGGTGTGGAGTCCTCTGGGAGAGTGCTAGAGGGATGTGGAGTGCTCTGGGAGAGTACTTGAGGGTGTGGGAGTGCTCTGGGAGAGTACTTGAGGGTGTGGAGTGCTCTGGGAGAGTACTTGAGGGTGTGGGAATGCTCTGGGAGATACTCTGAGGGGTGTGGGAGTGCTCTGGGAGAGTACTAGAGGGGTGTGGAGTGCTCTGGGAGAGTACTTGAGGGGTGTGGGAGTGCTCTGGGAGAGTACTTGAGGGTGTGGGAGTGATCTGGGAGAGTACTTGAGGGGTGTGGAGTGCTCTGGGAGTACTTGAGGGGTGTGGGAGTGCTCTAGGAGAGTACTTGAGGGTGTGGAGTGCTCTGGGAGAGTACTAGAGGGTGTGGAGTGCTCTGGGAGAGTACTTGAGGGTGTGGGAGTGATCTGGGAGAGTACTAGAGGGATGTGGGAGTGCTCTGGGAGAATACTTGAGGGTGTGGAGTCCTCTGGAGAGTATTAGAGGGTGTGGAGTCCTCTGGGAGAGTATTAGAGGGGTGTGGGATTGCTCTGGGAGAGTACTTGAGGGGTGTGGGAGTGCTATGGGAGAGTACTTGAGAGGTGTGGGAGTCCTCTGGGAGAGTATTAGAGGGGTGTGGGATTGCTCTGGGAGAGTACTTGAGGGGTGTGGGAGTGCTCTGGGAGAGTACTTGAGGGGTGTTGGATTGCTCTGGGAGAGTACTTGAGGGGTGTGGGAGTGCTCTGGAAGAGTACTTGAGGGGTGTGGGAGTGCTCTGGGAGAGTACTTGAGGGTGTGGAGTGCTCTGGGAGAGTACTTCAGGGTGTGGAGTGCTCTGGAAGAGTACTTGAGGGGTGTGGAGTGCTCTGGGAGAGTATTTGAGGGTGTAGGAGTGCTCTGGGAAGTACTTGAGGGGTGTGGAGTGCTCTGGGAGAGACTTGAGGGGTGTGGAGTGCTCTGGGAGAGACTTGAGGGTGTGGGAGTGATATGGGAGAGTACTAGAGGGATGTGGAGTGCTCTGGGAGAGTACTGAGGGGTGTGGAGTGCTCTGGGAGAGTACTAGAGGGGTGTGGAGTCCTCTGGGAGAGTACTAGAGGGTGTGGGGGTGCTCTGGGAGAGTACTGAGGGTGTGGAGTGATTTGGGGGAGTACTAGAGGGATGTGGGAGTGCTCTGGAAGAGTAATTGAGGGGTGTGGGAGTCCTCTGGAAGAGTACTAGAGGGGTGTGGGAGTGCTCTGGGAGAGTACTTGAGGGGTGTGGGAGTGCTCTGGGAGAGTACTTGAGGGGTGTGGGAGTGCTCTGGGAGAGTACTTGAAGGGTGTGGAGTGCTCTGGGAGAGTACTTGAGGGGTGTGGAGTGCTCTGGGAGAGTACTCTGAAGGAGTGGGAGTGCTCTGGGAGAGACTTGAGGGTGTGGGAGTGCTCTGGGAGAGTACTTGAGGGGTGTGGGAGTGCTCTGGGAGAGTACTTGAGGGTGTGGAGTGCTCTGGGAGAGTACTTGAGGGTGTGGAGTGCTCTGGAGAGACTTTAGGGTGTGGGAGTGCTCTGGGAGAGTACTGAGGGTGTGGAGTGATATGGGAGAGTACTAGAGGGATGTGGAGTGCTCTGGGAAGACTTGAGGGTGTGGGAGTGCTCTGGGAGAGTACTAGAGGGTGTGGGAGTGCTCTGGAGAGTAATTGAGGGTGTGGAGTGACTTTGGGGAGTACTAGAGGGATGTGGAGTGCTCTGGAAGAGAATGAGGGTGTGGAGTCCTCTGGAAGAGTACTAGAGGGTGTGGAGTGCTCTGGGAGAGTACTTGAGGGGTGTGGGAGTGCTCTGGGAGAGTACTTGAGGGGTGTGGGAGTGCTCTGGGAGAGTACTTGAGGGGTGTGGGAGTGCTCTGGGAGAGTACTGAGGGGTGTGGGAGTGCTCTGGGAGAGTTTGAGGGTGTGGAGTGCTCTGGGAGAGTACTTGAGGGGTGTGGGAGTGCTCTGGGAGAGTACTTGAGGGGTGTGGGAGTGATCTGGGAGAGTACTAGAGGGATGTGGGAGTGCTCTGGGAGAGTACTTGAGGGGTGTGGGAGTGCTCTGGGAGAGTACTGAGGGTGTGGGAGTGCTCTGGGAGAGACTTGAGGGTGTGGATGTTGGGAGAGTACTGAGGGGGTGGAGTGCTCTGGAGAGACTTGAGGGTGTGGAGTGCTCTGGGAGAGTCTTGAGGGTGTGGGAGTGCCTGGGAGAGTACTTGAGGGTGTGGAGTGATCTGGGAGAGTACTAGAGGGTGTGGAGTGCTCTGGGAGATACTTGAGGTGTGTGGAGTGATCTAGGAGACTAAAGGGTGTGGAGTGCTCTAGGAGATAACTAGAGGGTGGAGGGCTCTGCGAAGTACTAGAGGGGTGGTGGTCTTGGGAGTACTAGAGGGGTGTGGTAGTGCTCTGCGAGAGTACTAGAGGGGTGTGGTAGTGCTCTGCGAGAGTACTAGAGGGGTGTGGTAGTGCTCTGCGAGAGTACTAGAGGGGTGTAGTAGTGCTCTGCGAGAGTACTAGAGGGGTGTGGAGTCTCTTTCGAAATACTAGAAAGGGGGGGGGTGTCTGCGAGAGTACTAGAGGTGTGGAGGGCTCTGCAGAGTACTAGAGGGTGTGGAGTCTCTGCGAAATACTAGAAGGGGTGGAGTGCTCTGGAGAGTACAGAGGGGGGAGTGCTCTGGAGAGTTACTGAGAAGGGTGTGGAGGGCTCTGCGAGAGTACTGGGGGTTGGGAGGACTCGGAGAGTACTAGAGGGTGTGGGAGGCTCCTGAAGTACTAGAGGGTTTGGAGGCTCTGCGAGAAGTACTAGAGGGGTAGAGGCTTGCGGAGATGAGGGTGTGGGAGTGCTCTGGGAAATACTAGAGGGGTGTGGAGTGCTCTGCGAGAGTACTGAGAGGGTGTGGTAGGCTCTGCGAGAGTACTGAGGGGGTGGGGGGCTCTTAAAAGCTAGAGGGTGTGGGAGTCTCTGCGAGAGTACTAAGTGTGTAGTGCTCTGCGAGAAGTACTGAGTGTGGAGTCTCTGCGGGAAATTGCTAGAGGGTGTGGAGGGCCTGCGAGAAGACAGAGAGGGTTGGTAGGGCTCTGCGAGAGACTAGAGGGGTGTGGAGTGCTCTGCAAGGAAGTTCTAGAGACAGGAGTGTGGTAGGGCTCTGCGAGAAACAGAGGGTGTGGTAGGCCTCCTTGGGGGGAGAAAAACTAGAGAGTGTGGTAGGCTCTCGAGAGTACGAGGGGGGTGGTAGTGCTCCGGCGAAGTACCCGGGGGGGGTAGTGCTCTGGAGAGTACTAGAGGGTGTGTATGCTCTCAGAAGACAGAGGGTTTTAGTCCTGCAGAGTACTAGAGGGTGTTAGTGCCCCAATAGAGGGGGGTGTGAAAGTACTTGAGGTACTTTTATATATAATAAAATAAATTTTTATATAATATAACACATCAAGAAATAGTAAAAATAACAGAACAACAGAAGATTTATAAGGATGATATGACCTCACAGATGACCTCATTTATGACCTACTTAATGAACGTGGGAGTGTAGTGTGTGTATGTACATATGAAGTCCAGATACACCGTATTAAACGAATCTCATTGTAAGTAACTAAGTTAGTAAGTTTATTCAGGTATACACAAATAAAGTTACAATTTTATCATACATAGCAGCATATGTGTAGTGAACCCAGGATAACTCAGGATAACCCAGGATTACCCAGGATAACTCAGGATAACCCAGGATTACCCAGGATAACTCAGGATAACCCAGGATTACCCAGGATAACTCAGTCAGAGTGACTTATTTCCAGTGGGGAACAAACAGAAAGAATTGACTTGTTCATGAACATTGGTCATGAAAGCAGCACCAGCACAAACACCCAGCACCCAGCACCAGCACCCAGCACCAGCACAAGCACAAGCACCCAGCACCAGCACCAGCACCAGCACCCAGCACCAGCACCAGCACCCAGCACCAGCACCAGCACCAGCACCAGCACCAGCACCAGCACCAGCACCAGCACCAGCACCCAGCACCAGCACCAGCACCAGCACCAGCACCAGCACCAGCACCAGCACACAGCACCACCCAGCACCAGCACCAGCACCAGCACCAGCACCCAGCACCAGCACCAGCACCAGCACCAGCACCAGCACCAGCACCAGCACCAGCACCAGCACCAGCACCAGCACCAGCACCAGCACAAGCACCAGCACCAGCACCAGCACCAGCACCAGCACCAGCACCAGCACCAGCACCAGCACCAGCACCAGCACCAGCACCAGCACCAGCACCAGCACCAGCACCAGCACCAGCACCAGCACCCAGCACCAGCACCAGCACCAGCACCAGCACCAGCACCAGCACCAGCACCAGCAACCCAGCACCAGCACCAGCACCAGCACCAGCACCAGCACCAGCACCAGCACCAGCACCCAGCACCAGCACCAGCACAGCACCAGCACCAGCACCAGCACCAGCACCCAGCAGCACCAGCACCAGCACCAGCACACAGCACCAGCACCAGCACCAGCACCAGCACCCAGCACCAGCACCAGCACCAGCACCAGCACCACAGCACCAGCACAGCACCAGCACCCAGCACCAGCACCAGCACCAGCACCAGCACCAGCACCAGCACCCAGCACCAGCAGCACCAGCACCAGCACCAGCACCAGCACCAGCACCAGCACCACAGCACCAGCACCAGCACCAGCACCAGCACCAGCACCAGCACCAGCACCAGCACCAACACCAGCACCAGCACCAGCACCACACCAGACACCAGCACCAGCAGCACCGACACCAGCACCAGCACCAGCACAGCACCAGCACCAGCACCAGCACCACGCACCAGCACCAGCACCAGCAACACCAGCACCAGCACAACCAGCACCAGCACACGCACCAGCACCAGCACCAGCACCAGCACCAGCACCAGCACCCAGCACCAGCACCAGCACCAGCACCAGCACCAGCACCAGCACCAGCACCAGCACCAGCACCCAGCACCAGCACCCAGCACCAGCACCGCACCAGCACCAGCACCGCACCAGCACCAGCACACAGCACCAGCACCGAGCACACACCAGCACAGCACCAGCACCAGCACCAGCACCAGCACCAGCACCAGCACCAGCACCAGCACCAGCAGCACCAGCACCAGCACCAGCACCAGCACCAGACCAGCACCAGCACCAGCACCAGCACCAGCCCGCACCAGCACCAGCACCAGCACCAGACAGCACCAGCACCAGACCCAGCACCAGCACCAGCACACAGCACACCAGCACCGCACCAGCACCAGCACCAGCAGCACCAGCACCAGACCAGACCAGCACCAGCCAGCACCGACACCAGCACCAGCACCAGCAGCACAGCACCAGACCAGCCAGCACCAGCACCAGCAGCACCAGCACCGACACCAGCACCAGCAGCACCGACACCAGCACCAGCACCAGCAGCACCAGCACCGACACCAGCACCAGCACCAGCAGCAACAGCACCGACACCAGCACCAGCACCAGCAGCACCAGCACCGACACCAGCACCAGCAGCACCGACACCAGCACCAGCAACAGCAGCAACAGCAGCATCCCATTACTGTGCCACTGACTTACACGACTTTCCAAGGTTTCCAAGACAGCAATTCTTGTGAGACGTCTCCGTGCCTGAGCAGCAGCTGTGAGACGTCTCTGTGCCTGAGCAGCAGCTGTGAGACGTCTCTGTGCCTGAGCAGCAGCTGTGAGACGTCTCCGTGCCTGAGCAGCAGCTGTGAGACGTCTCCGTGCCTGAGCAGCAGCTGTGAGACGTCTCTGTGCCTGAGCAGCAGCTGTGAGACGTCTCTGTGCCTGAGCAGCAGCTGTGAGACGTCTCTGTGCCTGAGCAGCAGCTGTGAGACGTCTCTGTGCCTGAGCAGCAGCTGTGGACGTCTCCGTGCCTGGGCAGCAGCTGTGAGACGTCTCTGTGCCTGAGCAGCAGCTGTGAGACGTCTCCGTGCCTGAGCAGCAGCTGTGAGACGTCTCTGTGCCTGAGCAGCAGCTGTGAGACGTCTCTGTGCCTGAGCAGCAGCTGTGAGACGTCTCTGTGCCTGAGCAGCAGCTGTGAGACGTCTCTGTGCCTGAGCAGCAGCTGTGAGACGTCTCTGTGCCTGAGCAGCAGCTGTGAGACGTCTCTGTGCCTGAGCAGCAGCTGTGAGACGTCTCTGTGCCTGAGCAGCAGCTGTGAGACGTCTCCGTGCCTGAGCAGCAGCTGTGAGACGTCTCCGTGCCTGGGCAGCAGCTGTGAGACGTCTCCGTGCCTGGGCAGCAGCTGTGAGACGTCTCTGTGCCTGAGCAGCAGCTGTGAGACGTCTCCGTGCCTGAGCAGCAGCTGTGAGACGTCTCCGTGCCTGGGCAGCAGCTGTGAGACGTCTCTGTGCCTGAGCAGCAGCTGTGAGACGTCTCCGTGCCTGAGCAGCAGCTGTGAGACGTCTCCGTGCCTGGGCAGCAGCTGTGAGACGTCTCCGTGCCTGGGCAGCAGCTGTGAGACGTCTCTGTGCCTGAGCAGCAGCTGTGACACTGCTGCCTCTCTCTCCACAGCCCCGGAAGCTTTCATAACGTCTATTAATAATAATAATAATAATAATAATAATAATAATAATAATAATAATAATAATAATAATAATAATAATAATAATAATAATAATAATAATAATAATTTATTTAGACATGATAGAATGTTGAGCTTTGTTGGCTTTGCGAGTCACATAGTTTCTGGTGGAGGTGATTGTTCTTAACTAAGAAGCTTAACAAATAACAACTGATTTGTTCATCATCAATATGATATGTTGCCTGCCATGTTTGTGTTAGGCAGTTAGCAGTAGTTGGCACCTGTGGTGTGCCTGGCCCTCGAGTTTCTTGGCAGTTAATGTTTTTGTTGTTCCTTGTTTACTTACCATACATCGTCTCTCCAAGAAGAGGTAAGTAAGTACCCACCTGCCACGCTGCTTTCTGTAACCCTATCCTAAGATCATTCATTCTGATCATGATGGTCATAGTGCCACAGTGCCAAGAGCTTGGGTGCCTTCCCCACTGTTACATTGTTACATTGTTACATATGTTACATTGTGCTACGACCTTTCTCTCCACATGTTACCAACAACTCTTCAGAGCAATAGATGTAAGTGTCTCAGCTGCTTGTTGTTGCCAGCACCAACACCTCTTAGCTCATTTCAACCGTTGCCTCATCCACGGTATAATGTAATTCATAATGTCAGTCAATTAAATGGCTGGTTGTCCCGCCTTCATGATTAAACTTGCCATGTTGATGGATACAAAATACCAGCTATCCCTGTGATTCAAATTAATCACAGGGATGTTAGGAAGTATTTCTTCAGTCATAGAGTGGTCGGGAAGTGGAATAGCGTGGGAAGCGATGTAGTGGAGGCAGGTTCCATACACAGCTTTAAGGAGAGGTAATGTTATTTTTGTACCATTATAATAGCTTCTAGCAGGAGTGCTTGATGGATGGAATCCTCTCACATAATTTCCGCTACGTTCTGAAATCGAAGAGTATTTATATCTGTGGAGCTTATATGCTTTACTGTCAATCTCTGTTTATTTCTTCAAACTCGTCTAATAACTGTACTATTTCTTGTTCTTAGAGAGTGTGGCAGTGGGCGCCGCGAGGTGCCCTGGTACCTCGTCTTAGTTAAGACGCAGTATGGCTCTCTCACGACACTGCTCAGAGTTTTTCCATTCATTTCCATGTTTCATTCTGGCATCCTGCTGCCTGAAATATTTCTTTGCATATAGTTTCGCTTGTTTCTGCAAAGGGCATTGATTATAGTGACGCTGGCGAGGCCAGAACATACGATCCAGGATTGTTTTTTTTTTTAAACAGTCTGTGACAGAACCAACTAGAGGTAACAATCTGCTTGACCTGGTTCTTGCCAACAAGGAATCACAAATTAATAATCTTGAGGTTAATGATGAGCTTGGGGAAAGTGATCACAAATTACTTAGTTTCAATACATCATGGAACTACCTTATAACTATAACCAAGTCAGTGCCCTTGACTTCTGCTTGGCCGATTTTATGGGACTGAGAAATTACCTGGGTGGGTTGAACTGGTGTGATCAAACTGACATTATCTTGTAGGTCAAGCGAGTCATGACGGTCGCCAATATGACATTTTTCAAAGCATTGTTCAAGCTTCCTATGTTCCATATTGGGAAATTAGATCAAAGAAATATGACCCTAAACCGATAAACAATATATTAAAGCATTTCTAAGGTCCCTGATGAACTGTTTTCAAGGGTTATAAAGGAATGTAAGGAACTTGCTAGTCTTTTCAACATACCACAAACTGGCACAGTGCCAGATAAGAGGAAAATGACAAATGTGATACCTGTCTACAAAGCAGGTGACAGGTCCTTAGCTTCAAATTATAGACCAATTATTCTAACCTTCTTTGTAGGAAAATTGATGGATTCAATAACCGTCAAGGCTATTCGAAGCCCCATTGAAGGTCATAAATTGATCAATGAATCTCAGCACGGTTTTACGTTCCTGCCTTATGAATTTACTGACTTTTATCACTAAGGTGTTTGAGGAGGTAGATCATGCTAATGAATATGATATTGTGTATATGGACTTTATTAAGGCTTTTGATAGAATTTACATCAGAGGCTATTGAGGAAAGCCGAGGCTCATGGAATAGGAGGAGAGATTCTTTTTTCCAAGAGAGAAGTGTGGTTGACAGATAGACAACAGAGTTTGCATAAATGAGGAGAAATCACAGGGGTCAGTGTTGGGCCCTTTGTTGTTCACAATTTATATAAACAATATAGATCTTTTTAGTAACACATCGGCCATTTCCCACCAAGGCAGGGTGGCCACCAAGGCAGGGTGGCCCGAAAAATAAAACTTTCATCATCATTCACTCCATCACTGTCTTGCCAGAGGTGTGCTTTACACTACAGTTATAAAACTGCAACATTAACACCCCTCCTTCAGAGTGCAGACACTGTACTTCCCATCTCCAGGACTCAAGTCCGGCCTGCCGGTTTCCCTGAATCCCTTCATAAATGTTACCTTGCTCACACTCCAACAGCACGTCATCCTAAAAACCATTTGTCTCCATTCGCTCCAATCTAACATGCTCACGCATGCTTGCTGGAAGTCCAAGCCCCTCGTACACAAAACCTCTTTTACCCCCTCCCTCCAACCTTTCCTAGGCCGACCCCTACCCCGCCTTCCCTCCACTACAGATTTATACACTCTCGAAGTCATTTTGTTTCGTTCCATTCTCTCTACATGTCCGAACCATCTCAACAACCCCTCCTCAGCTCTCTGCATAACAGTTTTGGTAATCCCGCACCTCCTCCTAATTTCCAAACAACGGATTCTCTGCATTATATTCACACCACACATTGACCTCAGACATGACATCTCCACTGCCTCCAGCCTTCTCCTCGTTGCAACATTCACCACCCATGCTTCACACCCATATAATAGTGATGGTATTTTGTCTCCACAGACTCCTCAGTGCACCACTCACCTTTTTCCCCTCGTCAATTCTATGATTCACCTCATCTTTCATAGACCCATCTACTGACAAGTCAACTCCCAAATATCTGAACACATTCACCTCCTCCATACTCTCTCCCTCCAATCTGACATCCAATCTTTCGTTACCTTTTTTTTTTTTTTTTTATCCTCATCACCTTACTCTTTCCTATATTCACTTTAATTTTCTTCTTTTACATTCCCTACCAAACTATGTCACCAACCTCTGCAACTTCTCTTCAGAATCTCTCAAAAGCACAGTGTCATCAGCAAAGAGCAACTGTGACAACTCCCACTTTGTGTTAGATTATTTATCTTTTAACCCCACACCTCTTGCCAACACCTGAGCATTCACTTCTCTTACAACTCCATCTATAAATATATTGAACAACCATGGTGACATCACACATCCTTGTCTAAGGCCCACTTTTACTGGGAAATAATCTCCCTCTCACCTACTCACTCTAACCTGAGCCTCACTATCCTCATAAAAACTCTTCACTGCTTTCAGTAACCTACCAACTATTCCATACACCTGCAACATCTGCCACATTCCTCCCCTATCCACCCTATCATATGCCTTTTCCAAATCCATAAATGCCACAAAAACGTTTTTACCGTTATCTAAATACTGTTCACCTATATGTTTCACTGTAAACACTTTGTCTACACACCCCCTACCTTTCCTAAAGCCCCCTTGTTCATCTGCTATCCTGCTTTCTGTCTTACTCTTAATTCTTTCAATAATAACTCTACCATACACTTTAGTCAACTGACTTATTCTCCTATTAATTTTTTCACTCTCTGTTGTCCCCTTTGCCTTTATACAAAGGAACTATACACGCTCTCTGCCAGTCCCTAGGTACCTTACCCTCTTCCATACATTTATTAAATAAAATCTCTAACTACTCCAAAACTATATCCCCACCTGCTTTCAACATTTCTATCTTTATCTCATCAATCCCAGCTGTCTTACCCCCTTTCATTCTACCCACTGCCTCATGAACTTCCCCCACACTCATCACTGGTTCTTCCTCACTCTTACAATATAGATGAGGGTATAAATATCGACATAAGCATGTTTGCCGATGACACCTTGTCAGGTTAATTCTGACGAGGACATCAGAGAGCTCCAGGAAGATCTGAATAGACTGATGCAGTGGTCGGAGAAGTGACAAATGCAGTTTAATATAGACAAATGCGAAGTTTTAAGCCTTGGAAAAGAAAATAACCATGATATTTATAAACTAAATAATGTAGATCTTAATCAATCTAAATGCGAGAAAAGATTTGGGAGTTCTGGTTAGCAGTAATCTAAACCTAGACAGCAGTGCATAAGTGTTCGCAATAAAGCGAACAGAATCCTTGGCTTCATATCAAGAAGCATAAATAATAGGAGTCCTCAGGTTGTTCTTCAACTCTATATATCCTTGGTTAGGCCTCATCTAGATTATGCTGCACAGTTTTGGTCACCGTATTACAGAATGGATATAAATGCTCTGGAAAACGTACAAAGGAGGATGACTAAGTTGATCCCATGTATCAGAAATCTTGCCTATGAGGATAGACTGAGGGCCCTGAATCTGCACTCTCTAGAAAGGCGTAGAATTAGGGGGGATATGATTGAGGTGTATAAATGGAAAACAGGAATAATAAAGGGGATGTAAATAGCGTGTTGATAATATCTAACGAAGTCACTACTCGCAGCAATGGCTTTAAGTTGGGAAAATTCAGATTCAGGAATGATATAGGAAAGCACTGGTTTGGTAATAGAGTTGTGGATGACTGGAACAAACTCCCGAGTACCGTCATTGAAGCTAAAACTTTGTATAGGTTTAAAAATAGGTTAGATAAGTACATTAAGTCCCTGGACCCCAACGAATTGATTTGAAGAGTACTTAAAGAGTGCATGTTGGGACTTAGTCAGTCGCTAATGAGGCTGTTTAATGCATCTATCCAAACTGGTGTTGTGCCGGGGATGTGGAAGATGCCTATGTTATTCTCATATTTAAATCAGGGGATAACTCCATAACATCAAATTACCGTCCAGTGAGCCAGACATCTATAACAGGCAACTTATTAGAATCAATTATAGCTGATATTATTAGAAGTCACCTAAATATGAACACAATCTTCATGAATAATAACGTCCAGAAAAAACTCTATATTAATTCCACAATAAGAAAACAGAAAGATATATCAACATAAAAAGTAAAATTACGCGAGTATTAGTTAAAAAGAAAATCATAGAAAGTGGACTTCCTTCCCGTCTAATAGAGAATGGGACGATGCTAATTTAAAAATAATCTACAGAATGACAAGCACAAAATAAACAACAACATATAATGTCTAAGAAATATAAACGAAAAAAACTAGAACAATCTGGTATATTTATCGTCTCGTTCAAAACCATGAACTCTTATATCAATAAAATATGGATCCAGTTTGTACAATCCTGGACTCATATTATGATATAAACCTTGGTAATAGATATCAACAAACTGGTTTAGTAAGACATGTAAGCAAACACTAACACATATTTATTAACAAATATTTCGGTGGTGGAACCTTGATCACTTCTGACATATATCACTTCTAAACAACCTGGATGTCGTGTTTGATCAAGTAAACTCTGTCAGACTGCATTCAGTTACCTCGGTGAACTCTTCTCCAGGCTGAGGGACTGACCACCTCAAACACTATTGTCTCCAAGATTGATGGACTGATTACATCATCTTCACTTCACTACTACACTGCTGCCTCTGTATGTGACTGAAGAAGTCTACTGTGTAGACGAAACTTTTCATCAATAAAGATTCCCATCTGTTGAACATGTGTCTTAATCATCAACTGGTCGGTATTTTATAATATTTTCACCAAGACGGTCACCTGGAGGGATAATTTAACCAGTGGTGGACCTACATTTTTTGGGCCCTGAAGCTTGACCTCTTATGGGGCCCCTTCACAACCCCTTCTCACACAGTAGACCCAAAAATCTCAAGCAATGTTAACTAAAGTGGCTTCTGGGGCCCCTCAGGGATTAGGGGCCCTCAAGCTTAAGCTTCATTAGTTTCATATTAGATCCGCCTCTGATTTAATGATTAAAATATTCCATTTGATTCTCGGTCTGTCTGCACAGAGTTGCAATGCTGTGATGAGCTGCAGTCTCACCCAGTCTTCCCTATGTAATATCTCAGTCAATGCTGTACTATCTGTCTCATCGACTCCTGGCTGAGGGACTGATTACCTCAAACTCCTCCTCATCTTCCACCTTTCTCTGCACAGGACTGAAGAAGCCACTGCCTGGAGAAACGCTTCCAGAATAAATATTCCCAAATATTGCACGTGTGTCTATAATAATATCTTTATTTCCACAAGTACATGATACAACTTATACAGACCATAGCTCACATCAATGACATACTACTATATAGAAAGACGCTTGTTATGCTGAGCATTTCCCGCCAAATTAAGTCAATTTTGTCCCCAGGATGCGACCAACACCTGTCCACTAACACCAAGGGACCTATTTTACTGCTAGATGAACACTGGGCAGCAGGTGTCTTAAGGAAACACATCCTAATGTTTCCACCCGTACTCGGGATCGATCCCCGGACCTTAGTGTGTCAGCTGAGTGCGCTACCAATCGAGCTATGGAACACCCGATTATCACCTTGTCTATGTTCTAAACCATTTATAAATATCTATCTCACTCAGCACAATACTATCTATCTCAATCAGTACAGTACTATCTATCTCAGTCAGTACAGTACTATCTATCTCAGTCAGTACAGTACTATCTATCTCAGTCAGAACAGTACTATCTATCGCAGTCAGTACGATACTATCTATCTCAGTCATTACAGTACTATCTATCTCAGTCAGTACAGTACTATCTATCTCAATCAATACAGTACTATCTATCTCAATCAGTACAGTACTATCTATCTCAGTCAGTACAGTACTATCTATCTCAGTCAGTACAGAACTATCTATCTATCTCAGTCAGTACAGTACTATCTATCTCAGTCAGTACAGTACTATCTATCTCAGTCAGTACAATACTATCTATCTCAGTCAGTACAGTACTATCTATCTCAGTCAGTACAGAACTATCTATCTATCTCAGTCAGTACAGTACTATCTATCTCAGTCAGTACAGTACTATCTATCTCAATCAGTACAGTACTATCTATCTCAGTCAGTACAGTACTATCTATCTCAGTCAGTACAGAACTATATATCTATCTCAGTCAGTACAGTACTATCTATCTCAGTCAGTACAGTACTATCTATCTCAGTCAGTACAATACTATCTATCTCAGTCAGTACAGTACTATCTATCTCAGTCAGTACAGAACTATCTATCTATCTCAGTCAGTACAGTACTATCTATCTCAGTCAGTACAGTACTATCTATCTCAGTCAGTACAGTACTATCTATCTATCTCAGTCAGTACAGTACTATCTATCTCAGTCAGTACAGTACTATCTATCTCAGTCAGTACAGTACTATCTATCTCAGTCAGTACAGTACTATCTATCTCAGTCAGTACAGTACTATCTATCTCAGTCAGTTCAGTACTATCTATCTCAGTCAGTACAGTACTATCTATCTCAGTCAGTACAGTACTATCTATCTCAGTCAGTACAGTACTATCTATCTCAGTCAGTACAGATACTATCTATCTCAGTCAGTACAGTACTATCTATCTCAGTCAGTACAGTACTATCTATCTCAGTCAGTACAGTACTATCTATCTCAGTCAGTACAGTACTATCTATCTCAGTCAGTACAGTACTATCTATCTCAGTCAGTACAGTACTATCTATCTCAGTACAGTACTATCTATCTCAGTCAGTACAGTACTATCTATCTCAGTCAGTACAGTACTATCTATCTCAGTCAGTACAGTACTATCTATCTCAGTACAGTACTATATATATCAGTCAGTACAGTACTATCTATCTCAGTCAGTACAGTACTATCTATCTCAGTCAGTACAGTATTATCTATCTCAGTCAGTACAGTACTATCTATCTCAATCAGTACAGTACAATCTATCTCAGTCAGTACAGTACTATCTATCTCAGTCAGTACAATACTATCTATCTCAGTCAGTACAGTACTATCTATCTCAGTCAGTATAGTACTATCTATCTCAGTCAGTACAGTACTATCTATCACAGTCAGTACAGTACTATCTATCTCAGTCAGCACAATACTATCTATCTCAGTCATTACAGTACTATCTATCTCAGTCAGTACAGTACTATCTATCTCAGTCAGTACAGTACTTTCTATCTCTGTCAGTACAGTACTATCTATCGCAGTCAGTACAGTACTATCTATCTCAGTCAGTACAGTACTATCTATCTCAGTCAGTACAGTACGATATATCTCAGTCAGTACAGTACTATCTATATCAGTCAGTACTGTACTATCTATCTCAGTCAACAGAAGCTAGCTTATATACACCACAGCCTCGTCAACATGGAATATTTTGATCCAGTATTCTTAAGAATTTACACACACACACACACACACACACACACACACACACACACACACACACACACACACACACACACACACCAGATGATGTGAAGTTAATGAGACGAATTAAATCAGTCGAGGATCAGGCAGGACTTCAAAGAGACTTGGACAGGCTACAAGCCTGGTCCAGTAACTGGCTCCTTGAATTTAACCCTGCCAAATGTAAAGTCATGAAGATTGGGTAAGAGCAAAGAAGACCGCAGACAGAGTATAATCTAGGTGGCCAAAGACTGCAAACCTCACTCAAGGAAAAAGATCTTGGGGTGAGTATAATACCGAGCACATCTCCTGAGGCACACATCAATCAGATAACTGCTGCAGCATACGGGCGGCTGGCAAACCTAAGAATAGCGTTCCAATACCTCACTAAGGAATCGTTCAAGACTCTGTACACCATATACGTCAGGCCCATACTGGAGTATGCAGCACCAGTTTGGAACCCACACCTGGTCAAGCATGTCAGGAAATTAGAGAAAGTGCAAGGTTTGCAACAAGACTAGTCCCAGAGCTAAGGGGATTGTCCTACGAAGAAAGGTTAAGGGAAATCGGCCTGACGACACTAGAGGACAGGAGGTTAGGGGAGACATGATAACGACATATAAAATACTGTGAGGAATAGATAAGGTGGACAGAGACAAGATGTTCCAGAGAGGGACACAGAAACAAGGGGTCACAATTGGAAGTTGAAGACTCCTATGAGTCAAAGGGATGTTAGGAAGTATTTCTTCAGTCATAGAGTTGTCAGGAAGTGGAATAGCTTAGAAAGTGACGTAGTGGAGGCAGGAACCATACATACTTTTAAGACGAGGTTTGATAAAGCTCATGGAGCAGGGAGAGAGAGGACCTAGTAGCAATCAGTGAAGAGGGGGCCAGGAGCTATGAATCGACCCCTGCAACCACAAATAGGTGAGCACAAATAGGTGAGTACCAGGTCTTGGCAATATAACAGATGAAGCTAAGAATTTTTATGGAACATTTAGCTACTGTGTTGATAAATTAAACATAAGTATCTTTATTATGGAAATCCACCAAGTGGCTTCATCAGTCCAATACAAAGAAGAATAGTGAAGTTGAGAAGGAGAGTGAGGTAATCAGTCCCTAGGCCTGGAGTCGATGTAATTAGTCCATCAATTTTGATAAGAATACAGTACATGCGCCAACAAGTGACTCATATACAGCAGACAGGTGAGGTGCAGCAGTCGCAGGCAACGTTACATTGGACGAATCATAATTGGCATAAGAACATAAGAAAGGAGGAACACTGCAGCAGGCCTGTTGGCCCATACTAGGCAGGTCCTTCACATTCCATCCACTAACAGAATATTTGTTCAACCCAATCTTCAATGCTACCCAAGAAATAAGCTTTGATAATTCTATTTACTCATGTGCAATTCCACTCAAATCCAACCCCTCTCACTCATGAATTTATCAACCTAAATTTAAAACTACCCAAGGTCCTTGCTTCAATAACCCTACTAGGCAGACTGTTCCACTCATCAACTACCCTATTTCCAAACCAATACTTTCCTATATCCTTTCTAAATCTAAACTTACCTAATTTGAATCCATTATTGCGGGTTCTCTCTTGGTGAGATATTCTCAAGACCTTATTTATATCCCCTTTGTTAATACCCATTTTCCACTTGTATACCTCGATCATGTCTCCCCTCATTCTACGTCTTACAAGTGAATGTAATTTTAGGGTCTTCAATCTTTCCTCATACGGAAGATTTCTAATGCTATGTATTAATTTAGTCATTCTACGCTGAATGTTTTCTAACGAATTAATATCCATTCTGTAATATGGAGACCAGAACTGAGCTGCGTAATCTAGGTGAGGCCTTACTAACGATGTATAAAGCTGTAATATAACCTCTAGACTTCTGTTGCTAACACTTCTTGATATAAATCCCAGTAATCTGTTTGCCTTATTACGTACGCTTAGGCATTGCTGTCTTGGTTTAAGGTTGCTGCTTACCATCACCCCCAAGTCCTTCTCACAATCTGTATGGCTAAGTTCTACGTTATTTAACTTATAAGTGCTTGGGTTATGGACACTCCCGAGCTTCAGAACCTTGCATTTATCTACATTGAACTGCATCTGCCACTTTTCTGACCAGGAATTGAGTTTTCTAAATCTTCCTGAAGTTCTTGACATTTAGTTTGAATCAATTATCCTACCTATCTTCGTGTCATCGGCGAATTTGCTCATATCACTAGTAATTCCCTCATCAAGGTCATTGATATATATTATAAACAGCAACGGCCTAAGACTGATCCCTGTGGAACACCACTTTTACAGATCCCCACTCTGTCTAACCCCATTTATGCACACTCTCTGCTTCCTATTGGTGAGCCATGACTCGAACCATGACAGCACTTTTCCCCCAATGCCATGAGCTGCCACTTTCTTTAACAGTCTCTGGTGCGGTACTCTATCAAAGCCTTACTAAAATCTAAATAAACAATATCGAATTCTTTATCGTGATCAACAGCCTCAAAAGCTTTACTAAAGAAGGTTAATAAATTAGATAGGCAGGAACGGCCCATCGTGAATCCATGCTGAGTATCATTAATCAAATTATGGTTATCTAGATGGCTTCTAATAATATCAGCTATAATTGACTCTATAATTTGCCTACAATTGAGGTTAGGCTTATTGGGCGGTAATTTGACGGTAGTGATTTGTCCCCTGCTTTAAAAATAGGAATTACATTAGCCATCTTCCACATATCAGACACTACACCTGTTTGAAGAGATAAATTAAAAATGTTAGATATTGGTTCACAGAGTTCCATTTTGCATTCCTTAGAACCCTTGCAAAAGCTTATCAGGACCCGGCGATTTATTTTGTTTCAGTCGGTCTACTTGTTTCATAACCATTTCGCTAGTGACTGTGATATTACATAATTTATCTTCTTCAGGGCCACTATAAAAATTAATTACTTGGATATTATTAGTGTCTTCCTGTGTGAAAACCGAGAAAATAATGATTAAAAATAGAGCACATATCATTCTCCTTGTCAGTAAGATGCCCAGAGTTATTTTTAAGGGGACCTATCTTATCCCTAACTTTTGTTCTATAAACCTGGAAAAAACTTTTGGTTGTTTTGAATCCTAGCAACTTTAATTTCATAGTCCGTTTAGCTTTTCTTATACCCTTTTAACGTCCTCCTAATGTCAGTATACTGATTTATAAGATGACCCTCACCTCTATTTATGCGCCTATAAATTCCTTTCTTCTGCCCTAAAAGATATTTGAGCCTATTATTCATCCATTTTGGGTCATTTCTACTTGATCTAATTTCTTTAT
Source organism: Cherax destructor (assembly GCA_009830355.1). Classification (NCBI taxonomy): domain Eukaryota; kingdom Metazoa; phylum Arthropoda; class Malacostraca; order Decapoda; family Parastacidae; genus Cherax; species Cherax destructor. The sequence continues at coordinate 35,131 of WNWK01019471.1, forward strand.
ATGGGATAAATGTTCTTTGGGCAGCCTGTATAGTGTTAAGAAAGCTGTCATATTGATAGCCTCTTGTTACCCAGTCCACAGTTGATAAGTGTTCTCTAAGCCCATTATAATCTGCTAAGCGAAAGTCTGGGACTGTTACTGAATTATCCCTACTATCATAATCCATTCATTGCTAAAAGGGAATTGACTTGTGGTCGCTTGTGCCGAGTTGTCTGTAATTTCTAAATTATTTACAAGGGTTTCCTTGTTTGCCAGAACCAAGTCAAGTGGTTATTTCCCCTTGTAGGTTCCCGTCTAAAAATGCTTCAAAAACAATCCTGAACTACTTCTAAAAAGTCGTTTGATTCTAAATTACCTGTCGAGAAATTCCAATCAATCTGACTAAAGTTAAAGTCCCTAGAATTACTACGTTATCATGCCTTGTCGCCTTAACAATTTCCTCCCAGAGTAGTCTCCCTTGTTCCCTATCTAAGTTTGGAGGACGGTATATCACGCCTAAAATAAATTTTTCACACCCCTCTGAAAATTCTGTCAGACAGACTCTGTATGCATTATTTCAGACTTTATACCCGTTTTTATGCAACAATTTAAATGATCACGGACATGAATTTCCACCCCACCCCCTTCCCGATACTTCTGTCTACTTGGAACAATTTAAAACCCTGAATGTGACATTCAGCAGGCAAGTCCCGATTTTTCATATTAAACCACGTCTCAGTTATTGCAAAAACATCAATATTACCCGTACTTGCAACTAATCTCAATTCGTCCATCTTATTTCTCGCACTACGACTATTAGTATAAAAAATGTTCAGAAAACCTCCTTCTCTTTACTCTTCTTGTTCATTTCTGTTTTCCACTATACCTATTGCTGTCCTTGTCACCTAGTGCACTGGCTTTCCAATATCCACCTTATTCTGCCTATTACTAGTTCTCCTAGAATTCATAACATTACTACACTGGGACTTCACTGTTTTCCCCATAACCCATACCACTAACTTTTTCTAGTTTAAAGCCCTAACAGCTCCCTCCACTGCAGTTGCCAGTGTCCCACCCAGACCTAGATAAGTGAACCCCATCCCTGGCATACATGTCATTTCTGCCATAGAAGACGTCCCAGTTGTCAATGAATGTTCTGCATTTTCCTTACAGTATTTGTCCAGCCAAATTGACACAATTGCCCTGGACAACATTCATTCAACTCCTCTCCTTGGCAAAAATACCACATATGACAGCGTAGAATTAACTGTGTCAAGATCCCAAGATGTTGTCGTAAGAGATTTGTCCCACTGACGCCGCCGCGACTCCTTCACCTCATCTGTCTACAGTATACAACCACTTCCTGGCACATGTGCTGTATTCTTATCATGATTAATCTACTGATTACGTCGACTCAGGCTGAGGACTGATTACCTCAATCTCCTCCTCATGTTCACTATTCTTCTTTGTATTGGACTGATGAAGCCACTGTGTGGCGAAACGTTTCCTCAATGAACCCAAGTGTTGCATATGTGTTCAATTTATCAACTTTCAATATGAACCCAGACATAAATAGAACCACACACGGAAAACATAAGAACATAAGATAGGAGGAACACTGAACAGGCCTACTGGCCCTGCTAGGCAGGTCTTTCTCAATCCCAATAACAAATATTTGCCGGCCCATTTTCCCAAAGCTACTCAATGAATAAGCTTTGACAACATTATTAACTGAAATCTAACCCCTTTCACTCATGTATTTATCTAGCTAAATTTGAAGCTCCAAAGGTTTTGCTTCAGTGTCCACAAACAACAAGAAGGCGCAATACCGTGTCTGGAACAACAATATAACCCGTACATGGGAGGCGGAACTTACGATCATTTACAAAATCACCTTTAAATAGTCCAAGTGGACCAAAACTTAATTCTAAGTTCCTCTCTCCTATGAGCGGGTTATTTTAATTTTCAATGACCCTACTAGGCACCACTGTCCCACTCATCGACTACTCTATTCCAACCTGTAGACCCATAAGCACCACTGTGAGGCACCCTATTGGGACCATGTGAAACACCACTGGGACCACTGTGGACCCTGTGGGGCCCTTGTGAGCCCCTGTAAACCACTGTAAGCCCCTGTAGCCCCTGTGGCCCCGGAGCCCCTGTAAACCACTGTAAAACACCACTGTAAGCACCACTGTAATCACCACTATAAGCCCACTGTAAACACCATTAAGCACCACTGTAAGCACCCTGGAAAACCCTGTAAGCACCACTGTAGCCCACTGTGAGCACCACTGTGACACCACCTAAGCACCCTGTGAGCACCACTCAGGGTGTCTGGTACAGTTAGGTGCCCTCAAGGGAAGTATGAACGACGTCTCTAACATAAACCTCGGGAATAACAGCAAGAAACCCTCCCTTTCTCTCTTCTATCAATAACCTTATATCACCCTGGTAATAACGTATAATTTTTTAAAAATAAAAGCGCAGTGATAGTTTAGCGCTGACCCCGGCAGCAGCTGCCTTGATCAATAACACTCCCGTAAACATCTCCCCGTATCAGTGTGCATATTGACGCCCTCAGACCCAGGCCAGCCAAAGGAAAAATTGATTATTG
>WNWK01019472.1:0-37725 GCA_009830355.1 Cherax destructor
TTGTTTCTTTAAAATGGTTGACTTGCCCATAGTATTTTTTTTATTGAGTTTTTTTTGGGAAACCCCCCCTTTTGATGATCACTTTTTTCAGGACCCCGGGCATACATTTCGTTTGTTTTTTGGGATCTGAGTGTATTTTTTTTAAAAAGGTTACATTATGTATCAGATCTGTTGAGGAAGAGAGGTCCATTGTTTTTTTTTAGCTTGTATTTAATATTTGCTTTGGAATTTTGGGGAAAAGATTTAATAGATCATGTTCGGGAATTTTACGGGCGCCCCGGGGGTGATTCTCAAAATATTATTGTACACTCCTTTTTTTTAGGTTCCTTTTAAAAACTCCAAGAGCAAGATGTTTAGGGGGGGGGGAGATTTTCTACTTTTAAAAATTTTCAAAATGTTCCGGAAAACTGGGAGTTGCATCGGAGGCTTGAACCCAAAATGACAATTTTGGTTTCAATCTTCACTGCCAAAACTTCCAATCATTTGGGTTTTTTAAAAATTCTAAAATGAGCGACTCTGTGACGTAATGTTAAGTCTGACACTTGTAATATTATATATGTTAAGTCTGACACTTGTAATTATTTACAGTCTGACACTTGTAATATTATACATGTTACAGTCTGAACTTTAATATTATCATGTTACAGTCTGCACTTGAATATTATATTTTACAGTCTGACATTTTTAAATTTTAACATGTTACAGTCTGTTTTTGTAATTTATACATGTTGTAAAAACCCTTTTAATATTTACATGCGTCTGCACTTGTAAAATACATGTTACAGTCTGACTTTTTAAAAAACATTTTTAAGTCTGCTTTTGTAATTTTAAAAATGTTACAGTCAAAACCACTTCTAAATTTTAAAACATGTTAATCTGAACTTTAATATTATACATTTTTACAGTCTGAATTTGTAATATCATTTTTTTCAGATAAGGGGGAGAGAAGGGAGTCAGTAATGACCATCACTTTTGGGGGCACTTTAAAAAGCAGCAGCAGCAAAAAGAAAAAAAACAGCAGCAGAAAACAGAAAAAACAGAGGGGAAAAAGGGGTCAGCAACAACAAAAAAACAGCAGTAGAAAAGCGGGCTCCCCCTCCTTACATCACAGTTTTGTGTCAAAACACAGATGATAAACAAGTGTCTAATGGATGAACTTGAAAAGGCTGTTAAGATCTGTCCAGAAATGTCTTGTAAAGACGTTTTTGGGAACCCCCGACAAACCCCCAATATGAATTGGGGACTTTTTTTAAAAAATTTTCCAAAAATCAAAATTCTTTGACAAAAGACAAAGAGATGATTGAAAGAGCCCAGATGGATGATTTGTTTTTACGCTGTATCTTAGAAAACCGCCTGAAGGATGTACCTTTTCAAGATAAAAATGGTATATTGAAAGTAAAAAAAGGAGTACCATTTTAATAAAGAACATGGGAACAATGTTTTATTCAACTTGAGTTACTGATAAAAATTATTATAAAATAAAAAGAGAACTTGGGAGTTGTTAACTGGTTGTCTTAAACATCTGGAGAGAGGTATGGAAAGAGACCAGGCTGAAGAAACATGAGATCCAGCACATGAAGATGTCCGGGACACATCATAAGGAAATTCTTGGAAAGGAAGAATACTAACATTTTGTGGTGATGAAATGAAAAGTCTTATGATTAATGACATTGGACAAACTTAAGAAGATTTCCAAATCAGCTATGTCAACCCAGTATTTTTATCCCCCTAAAGACTTCCCCAAAAAAAAAGACAAAAAAAACTTTAAAGAGGTTCAAAACATAAAACCGATCAAAGGGGCAATAATCTACAACACCTTCAAACTTTTAAAAAGACCATATTCTAAAGCATGTCTCAAAAAGTACCAGACTACAACAGCACCATTATCTACAAGACTGTCTCACAACAACAGTACCAGACACAGCAGTACCTATTACAAGCACTGTCTCCAACAAAGACCAGACTACAGAGTATCATCATCTCAAACACTTGTCCAAACAACAAGGACTTACCCACAATAAAATTCTCTACAAGCACCCGGGTTAAAAACAAGGACATTTACTTACCAATAATAAATTCTTAAAGGGGCTGGCCCGTGGCCACACCAGTGATTGTAAGATGAATGGCCAGGGTGGATAAAATTAGTGAAATATTCGAATTATGTAGGTTGGGAAGATTCTTAAATTGATATTTATAGAAATGCCCAAATTCAGGAACAATTGTCCAGATTTAAATTTAAGAATCTATTAGTAGATTATTTCAAAAAATTGCTTTTTTTTATGATTCAGACCAGAAAAAGTGAGAACTTTAGGAGAACAATCCCTGCAGAGTATACTGTGGAAGCAACACTACATGGTATATCTAAGAAAAATTTAGTACAACGTGCGTCTGAATCACCAGGAGGTAACCAAACAAACAAGGGGAAAAACAGAAATACTGAAGAACTGGTAAGAAAGGTGATAAAGGTAGAATTCATGAGCATTTTAGACTACCAATGAATTTGATTTTATGAATACATTTGGGACCACACCCTAAGCTTAAATTAACATCTGACTACACGGAGCTCATTATAATATTCACAACTGTGTAAACAGAAGAATAGAGAGATCAACCACGAAGTACAAAGAACATGGATGACAGGGATTAACTGACAGTGTAAATATAATGTTGATAAATAATACAAGACATCACTGGAAAGTCTTTCCCGTGATCAGTTAACCTTGAAGCAAACACTTTAGAAAATCTTAAAAGAATATGTAAACAATTGGTTTACCTTTAAGAAGGTTTCAGCGTTCCTTTGTTTAAGACCAACATACGATGCTACAAGAGTTACTGCTTCACAAGGGAAAAAGATTACTTCGCTGCTCTCTATATTGTGAGCAATCTTTAAAAACCCACGTATTCTACACCTACACCTGCCTCAGCTACACCTGTCACACCTGTCAGTATCAGGGAGTGTTAGAAGAGAGCATCAGGTCAGGTGTGGTAGCATGAACAAGTACCAGAATGTTCTGATACATGTGGCAGGGCTGCTGCACCTGTAATCAGACCAGGACCTGAGGCACCTGCAGGGAAGTGGTTCACCTCCTACAAGAGTCTGGTATGAGAGACAATAACCAGTGGCTTACCCCTTGACAACACTAAGATGTCTCCAGTAATTGTCAAAGAATATTCAAATATTCAATACGAAGAAACAATTGTGAATTGATGGACGTGGAAGCTGCGCTGCTCTCCTGCCACACCTCAGCTCCTGCAAGGTGATGATTGATATCCGTGGTGACCCTGGTGACCTGCCTGACCTGCCTGACCTGCTGGCTGCCCTCACCCACCACCACTGTACACAACTGCTACTGAACCTCCACTACCGTCTGCTGACACAACCACCACTTCTGACAACTTCATACAACTTCTACAACCTCGGTGAGTTGTTGTTATTGTTAATGTTAATAAAGTTACTTTATATGATAACATTATCTTAACACTAACATTATCTTAACAATATAAGTGTTAATGTTGTTGTAGTTAGCATTGTTGTTAGTGTTAACATTGTTGTTAGTGTTAACATTGTTGTTAGTGTTAACATTTTGTTAATGTTAACATTGTTGTTAGTGTTAACATTGTTGTTAGTGTTAACACTGTTGTTATTGTTAACATTGTTTTGTTAATATTGCGGCCCCAGAATGGGGTACAATGTTAATATATAAATAACAAAAAAGGCACAATACCGTGACTGGAACAATCACACACAACCCGCACATATAAAAAGAGAGGAGCTTACGACGACGTTTCGTCCGACTTGGACCATTTACAAGTCACACTAACACACTTCCATTCGCTGCCCGGCCACTGTGGTGAGCGGGTGTGCTGGCTGGTTTCCCTGGTGGCCAGTGTTGACAACTTTATTTTCTCCAATATGGCGGAGACGTACAGAAGGAGAGTGCATACTGTGTGCATAGAGGTGCTTGTTGGCGCTATTTATCCGTCCAATGCTGAAGTTCTCTTGCCAACCATTCTCAGAGACACTTATGGAATTCCCACAGCAGACATTTATGGGATTTCATTAAATGGAGCTACACGAGTGTTTGTGAAGTTCTTGACAAGTGGTGCCTACAAGAGGGTTGTTGATGTCTACCAGGAGAAGCGCATGGTCGTTTCAGAGGGTTTGAAGGTGCGATTAAGGGATGTATCGGAAACTTTTACGTGGATACGTATTAGGAATATCCTTTTGAAGCGGATGCCGTGGACATGAGAGATGTTTTTAAGGCATATGGAGTGATCCACGTGGCGAATGTTGGCAGGTGGGCGCAGGGTACCTACGCTGGAATGCCTGAGGGATCTTACAGTTTAAAGATGTCTTTGAGGAGGCCAATCCCCTCGTACGTCCTGATGCCAGAATTTAGGACGCAAGTTTACTTGACATACAGGGGGCAAGTACGGACGTGTCGGCTCTGTGGTCAGCCAGGGCATATAGCAGCAGCGTGTGAAAGACGTGGATCACGACCCCAGCAGCAACGTGGGGGTGGGGGGCAGGAGCATGGTGCAGAGGGCCCTTCAGGAGTGGCCCAGGAGGTGCATGGGTCATCTTCAGGGTACATGGACGGTGGAGATAGAAGGTGGAGTGATGTGGTAGAGGAAGCGGAGGTGGTGGTGGTGGTCTCCTTGCCACCTGTGACCCAACCGGTGATGGTGGAAGACAGCAAGGTCGCTGTCGTGCAGGAGGAAGTGGACGATTTGGTGGAGTTGATGGGGCCTATGATGGAGGACCTGAGGATGATGCTTGACAGTCCACCTTCTGTGGGAGAGGAGTCCGTGGTGAAGGACTACCCGGAGGTAACAGCAAGCCCGGGTGAAGTGCTGAGTGAGGATGTGAGTAAGGGTGCTTGTGGTGGCAGTGAGGAGTCAGTACGAGTGTGTGTGGTTGAGGCTGTGGTTCATAGGGAGGAAAATGATGTGAATGATGTGTCTGAAGAGGTCATGGAGGTGGCGGGGGAATCCCGCAAGAGATCAAGTGGCTCGGTGGAGGATGACGTGTTGACGTCGGGTCAGAGGACAGGTAAGAAAGTGTTCACGTATGTGGTCAGGGGAGGGAGGGGGGGGTCAAGGGTAAGGTCTTGGACAAGGAGGGAGTAGGTCTCAGAGGGGGTGGGTCAGTGGTCAAAGCAGGAGTGTCGAGAGCGATGAAGCATAGAGGGAAACCTCCGTTGAAGCCTTCAAGTGTATCAGTATGAATGTGAACGGCCTTAGGGCCGAGGTCAAGAGGATGTGGGTTGACTGGACATTGCGGAGAGAGGGCATTGACGTGTGTTTTCTCCAAGAACATAATTTTAGGTGTGGTGGGGATCTGCAGTTGCAGGGTTTTACTTTGTACACTGGTAGTTCTGAAAATTTCAAGGGTGGGGTGTTGGTAGGTACTAGGGAGACCAGCCCTTTTCATCTGAGGTCGTGGGAGGAGGTGGGGCGGGAGGATTGTTAGGGTTGATGGTGAATGGGTGATATCCCGGTTAGCTTCATTGGCGTGTATATGCCCGTGTTAATGTACATAGTTTAAAGGGGAGTTTGTGAGGGATTCCTTAGTATATGCATTACGGGACTCCTGAGGTAACTGTGTTAGCGGGTGACTGGAACTGCATAATTAGGAAGTGTGATGTGGAACCGAGGGGTGCCGGATGTGACTAGCGGAGTTGCGAGACTTACTGGGAACGGTGGGGGTTCGAGATGTGGTAGATGGTAGGAATGTCATGGTGGAACATACGTTCATAAGGAGAGGATATGCAGCACGTTTAGATCGGGTGTATGTGTCCTGCGTATAAATGTGGAAGAGGTGCATAACATTGAGTAGGGTTTTCAGATCATAGAGGTGTGGGGCAGTATTAGGGTGGGTGGGTGCTGTTAAATTTTTATTCGGATCTGTGGAGGATGAATGTAAAGTTTGTTAAAACGGGAGGGGAATCGTGAGGGTTTTGCGGTTTGGTGGGAGGGTTTATGGGGTGGAGGCAGGGAGATTAGGGATGTGGTGAAGTGGTGGAATACGACGGCGAAGGATGCGGTGAGAGGTTATTATAGGCGTGAAGGTGTGGAGGAAGCCGGATATAGGTATGGGTTACAGCGTTATTTGGAGGGGCGGTTAAGGGACTGTTACGGAGGTTTGCCATCAGCAGGAAATAGCATACCTTAAGGGGAGATTACGGGATATTCAGAATGATGTTTTTAGGGCGATAAGGGTACGTAGTCAATTAGAAGAGGTGTTATGGGGGGATAGGCCCTCGGCATTGGTATTACGGAGGTTTCGGAAACGTAGAACGGGCATGACGCTGGCGGCGTTGACGGTGGAGGAAGAGATGGGTGGGTATCATCAGGGTCAGGTGTTACGCACGACAGAGGGGATGTGTGCTTATGCAAGGTTATGGTTTCAGCGTAAATTCGAGGGTAGGGAGAGGGATGAGGTTAGTAGGAGGATTGTTTGGGAGGGAATCCAGGGGAGACTGGGAGAGGAGGATAGGAAGGTGTTAGGTGGGAGGATTACGGTAGATGAGGTATGGCAGGCGGTGCAGGGGTTGAGGATGGGGAAGGCGCCTGGGGTGGATGGATTGCCTGGGGACTTCTATGTAGCTCATTGGGACGTATTGAAGGATGTTTTAGTGAAGGTGTTTAATCAGATGAAGGATAGGGGTAAAATGGAGGAAGTGCAAAGAACCGGGGTAGTGGTGTTGGTGCCGAAGGGTAGGCATAGTGATAGGTTGCAAGGGTATAGGGCTATAACTTTGTTGTGCTCCGACTATAAGATCTATGCAAAGATACTGGCAAATCGCATGAAAAGGGTGTTGGAAAAGGTATTGGAGGTTGGCCAGTATGGGATACCTGGACGTAGCATTAGGATGGGGCATAGGAGAATTAGGAATTTCGTGGAACATAAGGAAGGGGGCGGAGTCCTAGGATTAGGATAGTGTGGATAGGGAAATGTTGGTTGACATTTTATTGAAGCAGGGGTTTGGGGAGGAAGTTGTGGGGTGGGTTAGATCCTTATATGATGGGGCTTTAGCAAGGGTACAAGTTAATGGGAAGTTAGGGGTTCAGGTGAGTTTAGAGAGGGGTTTGCGGCAGGGGTGCCCCCTATCGCAGATTCTTTTCGGGTGTCTGCAGGACCCCTTTTATAGATTAGTTAGAGAGGGGGTATGGGACAGGGACGGGTGTGGGGGTTGTGAGACGGGCATAGTAGGATATGTAGATGACACGTCCATATTGATAGGGAGTGGTGAGGGGTTAGATAATGTTAATAGGATTATTGGGGTTTTTGGTGGGGCTACTGGCATGTGCATCAACAGGGCGAAATCGAAGTTATTGGAGGTAGGTTCATGGGTGGGAGGGCCGTTGGGGAGGAGGGGAGGGTGGATGTGTGTTGATAGTATTAAAATTTGCGGTGTTATTTTCAGTCATTGTAGTGATTTGGCGAGGGGATTAAATTCGGAGGAAGTGGTGAGTAAAGCGCTTGGACGGTTAGGTGGTTTTAGTCCAGGTGAGGTCACATTGTTGCAGCGTGCAGTGGTGGTTAATGTTTTAATTTATAGTAAGCTTTGGTTTGTGGTGGCTGTATATCCTCTCCGGGAGTGTGATATAGGGCGCTTGCTTGCAAGGGTTTATAGATATATTTGGAGTTATGGGAGGCACTGGTTGGCTCATGAGGTTGTGACGGCTGGGGTGGGGGTGGGGGGTTTGGGGTTGATTCCGTTGAGGAGTAGGCTTCAAAGTTTATTTGTTAAGCAGGAATTTTTGGTGGGAGGGGAGATAGGAGGCAGGAGGGTCGGTAAGGTCATGAGAGAGGTACGTAGGTGGTGGAAGGGTAGGGATTTGTTGCGGTGTGAGGATCTATTGAGGTATCTTTTAGTAGTTAGGGAGCCTGGGAGAGTGAAGGTGAGTAGGTTGGATAGAGTGGGGAAGGGGGTAGTGCAGGGGAAAGGTATTTATCCAATGTATAATTGAAAGTTGGTGTGGTATTGGTTGAAGAGGCTGAGGGTACCGCCAAGGGTTCGAGAAACAGGGTATAGGTTTTTATTGGGAATTTTGGCATCTTGGGCACAATTGTGCCAGATGGGAATAATAAGGGAGGGGTTCTGTCTGAAATGTGGAGGTCTCGAGACTGCGTATCATGTAGTTTATTTTTGCGAGGAGCTGGGTGGGGTTAGGGAATGGTTTAGTGGAGTATTGAAAAGGGTAGGGGCGGGGGTTTGTCGACCCTAAGAGCTTTAAGTATAGATGTGGGGGTTTGTCCTGAGGATGTATGACGGGCGGTCGCGTATTTGGTGGTAGAATTCATACATATTTCGTGGAGCATGAGAGAGGCCCCAGGTGACGTCCACATTAGAGCTTCGGCGGCAGGGTTTTACAGGATTCGGTATCGTAATCAAGTGGTTTACGAAGGGAGATGGTGTAAGGCTTTTCCTCTGGGATATCGGAATCTTACTGTCGCGATTTTATTAGGGAAAGGGGAGGGTGTGGTAGTCGAGTGAGAGGGCTGGTCAGGGTAGCTGGGGGGGGGGTTCAGAGAGTGTGTGTGGCTGTATCTAGGTTTTTTTTTACGGGGTGTCAGGGATAGGCGGGTGGTTTGGTTTTTGATGCTTCATCGTTCAGGCAGTTTCTATGTGGTTGTCTGGCGGCGTTTTTAAAACGTCTGTGGGTGTGGGGGAAACTCGGTAGTAGATGGGGGGAGGTTCGGGGGTGTCAGGGGTATCTCGCCTGTTCCTTACCGTGGGCGTCAACACGGCGTGGAGGAGCCTCCTGTGTGTGGAGCCAGGGTTTTTTTCATGAGTACTGGTGAGACAGGTTCCCATGACCTAGAATGTATGTTAGGCGTGTGTGTGAGTGTGGTGTCTGTTTTGTTTTTCATGTGATGGTATAACATTGTAAAGTTTAGGTGAGATGTTTTGTATGGTACTGTGAGGTAATGGGGGTTTTGTAACTTTCATTTTTAGTATGTTAATGTTATGTTATAGGTCCTGTGGGCCTTGTATTTATATGTATTGTACATATGGTTTTAAAAAGTTGTGTAGGGGATGCTCACAGTGCATCGTTTAGGTTTCCAGGGTACGTGTGCGTTTAGGCACTTAGAGGGGGGGGTAGATGGGTAGGATAATTGGGGTTTGAGAAATGACTACCATGTTTGATATGACATGTTTTATTTGTTGGAAGTTTCCTTTATCTTTTGTCAGGGATATATATGCTCATATTGTTTTGTGATATACTCTTTTTGTGGAGTGGAGCAATAAAGACCGTTTGTTTGTAAGGTCATGTGTAGTGTTTTAGGTTAGTGTATTTAGTTGGTTTAGTGTATGACACTTTTTATTACAATTTTTCATGCCGTTTTGGCTGTGTGGCCGAATTGGCCCTTTCTAGTGTTTACATTCTCAGGCATTTAATACGTTTTTTGTGTAATGTTGATGTTTAACCTCTTGTTATGAGGTAAGGTTTTGGTAAAAACTTTTTACATAACCTGTTTTTAAATAAAATATAAAAAAACTTCTCTTTCTCCTTTCTCCTCTGTGTTTTCTTTCTTTTCTTTTGCCTTGTATTTGTCCTTCTTTATTTTATTTTAATTTCATTTTTCCCCTCTGTGTTGTTGTCCTTACCCTATGCGGGCTGCCAGCTTCATTGCAGTGCTCCTTTCCTAGAATATGACTGACTCCACTACTACTACTACTACTACCACTACTACTACTACCACTACCACTACTACCTCCATTATTACCCCTCCACCACTTTCTTGTGCCCTCTCCTGTCTGCCTGCCTATAAATACCCCTTCTTCCTGTCCTGTGTGTTAGTGTGACTTTGTAAATGGTCCAAGTCGGACCGAAACGTCGTCGTAAGCTCCTCTCTTTTTTATATGTGCGGGTTGTGAATTTTAATATTTTTGTACATATATATATACATATCTTATTATGTATATTTCTTTCTTATAATTTTATATTGCTGATATTTTCGATATTACCTAAATCGTTAATATCTTGCTTTATAATATTATTTGACTTAGCTTATATTAGTAGGTAGGATGTTATCTTTGCACTACTGTGCTCTTTGTTCGAGTGTGTAGAGTAGTAGCCATTGCATAGGCTATCTACATTGATAACTAGAACTTCGTTTGTTTCTGCCGGCTTCTATGGAGTTACACGCAGTTACATGCGAGCCACGTCAGAAGTGGCTGGTTGTACGGAGCAACACCTCGCTCCTGTCTCTGTTTGTATACAAAATACAAATACAAATACAAATATTTATTTCATTGCAGTTTACATAGGTTTTGTTATTACAATCATAAACTGAACTGAAGTGCAAGGAGAGCCACTGACATGCCATGGCATTAAGGGCAGCTTAATCTAATGGCTTATAGACTATGAACATAATATTAGAGAAATTGATTGAGTTTGTTTTATCTAAAAACTAGATTGTACAAATTGCAATATGATGATATTACATTGTTCAAATTACAATATGATGATATTACATTGTAGTAAGTGTTTAGTAGGATGGTAATATAATAGTAAAAATTGAAATTATCTTAAGGAAAATAACACTGAGCATTTTTGAAAGTAATTTACAGAATGAGTATTTAGGTTAGGGTGAGTAGGTGGTAACATAATAGTAACAATTGAAATTACTTTATAGGAAAATAACATTGAGAATTTTTTAAAGTAATTTACAGTATGAGTATTTAGTTTAGGGTGAGTAGGTGGTTTTTAAGAAGAGTCTTAAAATTATTTTTGTTTCCTCGTTCTTTAGACTCTGGTAGAGTATATGTTCGGTGGTAAGACGACACATACTTCTCTGGACTCTGTGTAACTCTGTTCACAGAGCATAGTCTAGACTTAGTGATTTTCGACGTTTTACTGGGTTGTGTGTCTCACTGCCACTCTTAAGATACCCAGGTCCTGAGCTGGAGCTTCTGACCTAATTTGTTCTGGCATCTGTGCATCGTCACAGTCGGGGATGTTGTTATGCTGAACTTAGATTCAGTAATTATTTTTATATTGTATTTAAGAAACACATAATGGTACATTAACAACAAAATTTTACAAAAATGTGCAAAACTTTAACATTGCATAATGACAATGATACAATGAAAATCTTATCTTATACTACTCCACTTGTGGTTTCTGAACATAAACACTTAAAAGCTAAACATCATACAGATACATATAAAACCCTGTGTTACACAAAAACCATGAACACAGGACACTATATCCCATATGGTAAGAACAAAGTACCTCTACATAGAACCTATATGCAAGAATATCACTAAATATCTCCAACAAAGAGGCCGTAGGCATCAAGACTGCCAACGTAATAATGCTAAAACTGTGCGTTACTGTAACATTACATAATAACAATGATACTAATTCTTTTCTAATACCACTCAAGTTGTGATTTCTAAACCAACATATATAGAATTAACCATCTAATTGAATATTTCAAGTTAATAAGATGAACTTTACAAAAAAAAAAAATTGGCCACAAGACACATAACACTTGACAAAAGACTAACTTAATTTCCTACCCCTATCCCTATTACACTACTCCTATCACTTAGTCCAAGCACGTATCCCAACCCACAGAGCATATATCACCATAACATCATACAATAATTCATAAACACACACACAAAAAAATTAAGAACTAAGTACTTCTATACATAATATCTATGTACTATGATGATACCCTGAATCACCATACAAAAAATTTCTAATTAAATCCCACACAATAAGATCGTGGGCATCAATAATGCCAAAAGCTATATGACAATGATATAATGACAATGATATACTGACAATGAGAAAATGAATATAATGATAACGAATATAAAACAGAGCTATACCCTAACATTACTTAATGACAATGATACAATGTAAAAACATTATCTGATACCACGTAACTTGTGGTAGTATTACAATGTCTCCACAACAAATTATAGTTACCTGTTTTGAGAGAACTAATAATGAACAAGATATAAAATTTGAGAACATTATTAACATGATCCCTTTCAACATCCAGGAACTATACCTTCATGTCTCATAAAAACCATCAATTACCATGCTCCAACACTTTAGAAAGCCCCCTTTTGCGTACTCCTTTCCCTTGAACCTGTTCTTTGTCACATCATAATGTAAAGTCAAGTCCAGCTAAGTTCATACTATCATCCTCTCATACCTATGCCCCTGCTTTCCATCACCTGTCTTTTCCCCATCACTCAATAAAAGAGCATATGCATTGCCAGTCGTCCCCCCCCAACATTCACACTACTAGGCACCCTAAAACCTCATTCAACACAACATCGACCCCCCCTACCTACTCCTGCTTCCAAAGAATCCAGTCCATTCCAGCTCTACTCTGCATCACCATAATAACTTTGCTACCATTAATGTCCTATAACCCTCAGAGAAACTCGATACCATTTACCTCCATATAATAGCCTATTCCTACACATTGAACGATACACGTGAGCCACTAAGGCTTTCACCCTACAGTCCCCTCCCACCTCCCTCATTCCCCATGATACATACAAAAAATCCGCAAATACATACATGATTACCCTCCCCACCTCTTTCGATTCTCCCCCAACATCAAAGCTTAAAGCCCGTAAGGACGAAAATTTCCTCCCCCCACCAATCCAATCACCCTGCCAACCACAGCCTCACCCACTCTAAAGACTTACAAAAATAGACAGCATGATATGCTGTCTCCTCATCCTCGCACCTCTGACATTCATTTGTACCTACCAACCCCATCCTATATAATTCAGACCTTGATGCCAATATACCTAATAAAAATCTGTAGACCATCTCCCTGACCTTAGGCAATAAATGAATCTTCCTGAACCCACCCCAAATCCTAATCCAATCATAAATTGGAAAATTTGCTTGACCCTGTACCACCCCTCCTTTTTCACTCCCCCTCCCCAACCTGCCCACCTTTACCCTTTTAGGCTCCCTCATTGCCAACAACTGCCTAGCCATGTCCTCACACACCTGCAGGTCCCTCCCCCACCACATTCTGTACATCCTCCAGACTCGCTCCTACTGTTGTCCCCTCACCCCCTTCCATAAAAAACACTGTTTCACATAAACTGCTTTCACAGAGTTCCAAGAAATGAGGCCCCCCTCCTGACACTCATGACACCTTCCTTTCGAAGCCATGGCCTCCCATACCCCCACACATACCGGAACACTTTCTTTTGTAATTCCCTGATGTCGGCCATCCTTAAAGGATACACCGCAGCTACATTCCACACCTTACTGTTCACCACCACCACCCGTTGCAACAGCGTAACATCCCCCAACCTCCAACCCCTCATTCTACCCAGAGCCCTACCCCCACCCCACTCTCACATCCGTCATATACACAATTCCACAGATCTTTATCCAATCCACAACATTCCATCCATACACCTCCCCCAAGAACTTCGACTTGGCGCCATTAACCCTCATCCTCGTTGTCACCCCAAAGACCTCTATAATACGTCCCACATTAACCATCCATTCCGTCCCACCCACCAATACAGTAGTATCATCCACATACCCCACCATGCTGACACTACTCAACCCCCCTTTTACCCTCTCTCCCACTCCTTCCTCTATTAACCTATAAAAGGGGTCCTGCATGCATGCAAAAAGGATCTGAGATATGGGACATCCCTGTCTCAGACCCCTTTCCATCACCACCTGTCTCCCCAACTTACCATTCACCTGCACACGCACCTTTGCAGAACTGTACAATGTCTCCACCCATTCAGCAATTTCCTCTCCAAATCCTTGACTCCTTAATATAATTCCTAACATGCTTCTATTCACACAATCATATGCCTCCTTCCATTCTATTCCCAAGACCCCCCTTCCTACCCTCAATAAAATTCCCAATTCTCCCATGTCCTACACTCATACTTCTTCCAGGTATACCAAACTGCCCCTGATGTATGATTTTGTCAATCACCATTTTCATCCTATTCCCTAAAATTTTTGCGAAGATTTTATAATCTCCACACATTGAGGGATATCGCCCTATAATTTCCCAAGTCCTCCCCCCCTCCTTTGGGCACCAGAACAACTACCCTGTCCCCTGCGTCTTCCCCAACCGACCCCCATCCTTCAAACAATTAAACAAATGCACTAAACATTCTCTCAACGTATCCCAATGCACTACATAGAAATCGTTCGGTATCCCGTCTAAACCTGGTGCCTTCCCTAGACCTAATCTAGACACTGTCTCCCACCTCCTCCTCACTTATACTTTCACCCAACTCCCCACGTTCCTCCTTCCCCAAATGACACAGGATCCCTTCCTGGAGGACCTCCCCCTCCCTACCCGTCCCTACACTCATTGATAATTTCTTCCCAAACCAATGATCGGCATAATTGCTTATGCCATCCGTTGTCCTGAGCACCTGTGCCACTTCATATCCTCCCACCCCTGTACACACCTCAACCCCCATAATCTTGTTACCCCTCTGCCTATCTGTAAACCTCCTCAACACGCAACCTGATGCTCTATCGCCCCACAACGCCTCCTCAATACCTCCTCCTACTCTGATCGCATCAAAACAATCATTTTGAATATTCCTCAACCTTCCCCACAACCCCTCTATTTCCCCATACCTACAAACCCCTCCCTCATAGTATTCATTAAGCTGTCCCTCCAAATACTTCTGAAGACCAAACTTCCACCTTGCCTCATCCCTTCCTTGATTCCTGTAAAAGTCCCTTATTCCCTCCTTCGCACTCTTTTACCACCAGCCTAAAAAATCCTTCTCCCGTTTCCCTGCTCCTTCTAACCAGAAGGACCCCCACCATTCCTCATACAATCTCCCCTCCCCCTCCCCCCACAGCAAACGCACATTCATCTTCCAATAACCATTGTACCTTCAGACCATTCCATCCCACTCCACCTCTACTAATACACCACGATGGTCCGAAAAACTAATATCAAGCATTTGCACCCTCCCCACTGTAACGTCCCTCGTTGCATAAACACGATCTAATCGGGCTGAATAGCCTCGCCTCACAAAAGTGTGCTCCACCCTCCACCCATCTCCTCGTACCACATCGAACACTCCCGCCTCCACCCATCTCCCCATACCACATCGAACACTCCCACCTCCCTCAGTAAAACACGCAACACCCCTTAACTCACAACCCGCCCCTCTAGGTTCTACATCTTTTTTCCTGCTTATACAATTCCAATCCCCACCCAGCAGAGTAATCATAGGCAAACCCCGTAAATGATATGTCAAAACCTCTCTTACAAATTCTTCCTTAACACATCAGTTACTGTCAGCTGGCATATATATTCCCATGAAACATACCCGAATGTCGCCCCCAATCCCCATCCGCCCTCACCACCCACCCTCCCACCTCATCCCAAGCTAACAACCGAAAGGGACTGGACTCCTTCACCCCCACAGCCACCCCACCCTTTAATTTCCCCGAGTTACCTGTATACACCTCATACCCCTTTAATCTCAACTCTCGACCACACCTAAAATTATGCTCTTGTATAAAAATTACGTATATATCATATCGTCTTAGTACTACCTCCACCCACCTACATTTAATTTCTGCCCTTAGGCCATTCACGGTGGGCCAAGACACCCTTCACTAAAACTCCTTTATCCCTAACACTCCTCACTCCTTGATCCCATACCCTCACCTGTTCCCCCACCTTTCCCTTCTGTGACACCTCTACCCATGCTTTCTTGCCTGTACGCTGGGCAGGTGTGAGGACATCATCATCTGACACCTCTCCCACCCTCTTTCTCTATTCTCCCCTACCTCCATTACAGCTGTGTCCCCATCCCTATGCACAACAGCCTCCACTTCCTGCACCTGCAAACTGTCTTCCCCAGCTTCCAGCACGCTAACGGCCTGGTTAATCCTACCCTCCTCCACCTGCAACATCTCTTGCAATGGTTGCGGTAGGTCCACCTGGAGGTCACCCACCTCCACCAAATCCTCAGACACATTATCTCTTTCAGACCCAACTATTGTTGGAGCACTCAACACCTCAGGGAGCTTTACACAACTTTCCCCCACACCTTCCACCACATCCGTCCAACTGGCTTTTCCTAGTCCTTCCACAGTCTCAGGTGCTGGCTCCTCAAAGGGGGTATGCACCACAGGTACCTTTGGAGCCATTGATCTTGGGGCCATGACGGTGGGACACCCTGCCGCCATGTGATTGTATGCCCTACACACACAACATGTCCTACGCTGTCCCGCATAGGTAACAAACACCTGCGTCCTAAAGTCCTCCAGAAGTACAAAGGACGGTATGGGCCTTTTCAAAGTCATTTTCAATGTGAAGGAACCTTCTGGCAACCCGGCATATATTCCTTCATTCCACCATCCCATAGTCGTAGAATGCACCACACCATACCATTGAAAAACCTCGCTGATGTCCAATCCAATGGCCTCAAAAGGCACATTGCGAACTCTCACAAAGGTGTAATGTGTCGAGGCATCCCTGAGCCGGACTTCCATCCCAGCATTGACAGTGAGGCGCTTCTCCTGGTACCTCTCCACAGTTCTTTCATACACCTCCACAGTACCAAATTTCACAAAGATCCTCGTCGAACCATTCAGCGCAATTCCGTATAGGTCTTCATGACAAATACAAAAAGTGTCACGGATTATCGCCGGCAGCAAAACAGAAGCGTTAGCTGGGTAAATAGCTCCCTTAAGAAGCTCCACACACACCGTGTTGCTCCTCCTCCGAACACTGGACGCCATCTTGCAGAAAATCGGAAGTTGCGCAAAGACTGGACCAGGAGCAACTGCGCAGCACAACCTCTCGGCCTGAGAGCGAAGAGGTCAATGATTCAGTAATAAGGAAGTTTTGTGACTATTATGGTGGATCTGTTGATGGTCCCCAGTTAGGATCGTTATTTTATCTCCTTGTTCCCGACGTTGTGTTGCTGTTGCTTGCTATATTGCTGTTCTGCGAATTGGTCACATTATTGTTCAAGCAAGCTGTTCTGATTGCCAGTTTGTTAGAGAAGTTAGCTTATGTGAGGACGTTTGGTCAGTCACTTGTTGAGTCGAGTCGAATCTTGAGACATAATGAGCTACCTAGAGCACACACATACACACACTCACTAGTATATATTTGTATTGTATATAATTTCTGATAATGTACCAGATGGTACTTGAAATATGTGCCTTCAGCACAAGACTGTATATAAGAGAAGTGTAGGAGCTATCCTCCTAATTAGCATCTTAATTGATATCCTAATTTGATTTAATTTGATACCCTAGACATTTTAACGCTGTCAAAAAACATCTAAATTTTATCTCTATTAGTTAATACCCTCTCAGTTGAAATTCTAAGATACTGAATGTAACTGATAACTGGTCCAAGATATTGACTACTTGTTACAAAAGCCCAGTAACAGGCTGAATGCTAGAGGGGTAGTCCTTTCTAGTGTTCACTGGAGATGTCTATTTCTAATAGATATCGCGTCATTTTGTAACAAATGGAGGCCTGTCCGGAAGGTTCTTGATCCAAGGTGTTGGAGAAATTGTCTACTTTGCCATACTAGTAACTATATCGTCAAACACTTTAAGTAGTTTCCTAATCTGAAGACAAAGAGTTTAGTCTTGTACAACATCATAGGTGGATATATGTACCTGCCCGAGTCTCTTGATCCAAGGAGATGGAAATACTGTTAATGAGCTCTAGCTCTACGACAACCAACACTAGTATAACTTGTAAAGTAAATTCTTATTAGGATTCTAGCTTCCCATAATCACTCTCTCATAGTGTACTTATTTCCGTGATGTATGTAAAAGTAAAACAGTTAATTGGTACTCTGACTTTGTCTAAGTTCTACATTAAAACTTCAGATGTGTTGACAAGCATGTAGGTGTGACGTATAACCGGAACTACACCGTAGAAACATTGTTTTTTAGTGTTTACATTGTTGTTCGTGCTAATATTGTTGTTAGTGTTAACACTCTTGTTGTTATTAGACTCACGAAATCGTAATGACACGATTGCAAACAAACCACATACCACGGGTGGGGTTCGAACCCGCGGTCAGAGAGTCTCAGAACTCCAGACCGTCGCGTAAGCCACTGGGCCAGCTAGCTTCAATAAGATTCATCCAACTAGGTATATTTCTATGGTGTAGAAATATACCTAGTTGATGAATTTTACTGCTGGACTAGCGACGGTCTGGAGTTCTGAGACTCTCTGACCGCGGTTCACCCCACCGTGTATGTGGATTGTTGTTATTAGCATTGTTGTTAGTGTTAACATTGTTGTTGTTGTTGTTAGTGTTAACATTGTTGTTGTTGTTGTTAGTGTTAACATTGTTGTTGTTGTTGTTAGTGTTAACATTGTTGTTGTTAGTGTTAACATTGTTGTTGTTGTTGTTAGTGTTAACATTGTTGTTGTTGTTGTTAGTGTTAACATTGTTGTTGTTGTTGTTAGTGTTAACATTGTTGTTGTTGTTGTTAGTGTTAACATTGTTCCTGGTGTTAACATTTTTTATTGTGTGTGAAGGTTGTCGCTAATCTTCTCAGGAAAAGTATAATAGAAAAAGACAATAATAACAAGAAAAATAAACACTTTATTTTAATAGAATGAAATTTAAATAATAAATACGTAAATATGATTATAATAATCCTATCTTAAGAAAAATGAAAAATGAAAACAAAAAAAATATATATATGATCCAAAGCTAGATATTTACAGCTGTGATCTTAACACTGAAGCAATGAATCCAGGTGAGACTCCGTGGTGGTGGTATTGTTGTTGTTGTTGTTGTTGTGCCTCGATGTTTTCCACAAATCCAACAGTTTTCAAACATCCACAATGTCACCAATGATGTCCGGGACTCAGTTGAAAGTTGTCCCCTTGGTAACGTACAGTTGCCTGATGTTTCTAGTGTGTACTGAGGTACTACTGGTGTAGTGAAGAATCGGTGGTGTTACTCTGTTTCTCAATTGGTGAGTACGCCGGCCCCCCACTCAGCCTTGAATCCGATGATCCGTGCGGACACAGAGGAAGTGAGATCGAGCGTGGTTAGTCGAGTGATTTCAACCGGTGGCCGGAGCCCAGCATTACACCTCTCACCGGGTGGGAAGGCGGGAGGGGTATAGCAGCAGCGAGACACTCACCCCACCTTAACCAGCAAACTACCACTCAACCATCACTCTACATACCTTCACACTTTCATCACTCCTATCTATGGACTTTTCCCTCACATTGTGTTAACATTGTTGTTGTTGTAGTGTTAACATTGTTGCTGGTGTTAACATTGTTGTTGGTGTTAACATTATTGTTAACATTGTTGTTTGTGTTAACATTGTTGTTTGTGCTAACAGTGTTGTTGATGTTAACATTGTTGTTGGTGTTAACATTGATGTTGGTGTTAACATTGTTGTTGTTAATATTGTTGTTGGTGTTACCAATGTGGTTGGTGTTAACATTGATGTTGGTGTTAACATTGTTGTTGAAGTTAAGATTGATGTTGGTGTTAACATTGTTGTTGGTGTTAATATTGTTATAGGAGTTAATACTTGCTGGATGTCCAAGCACCTTGCATTCAAAACCACATTCACCGCCTACCACCAACCTATCCTGGGACGCTCTCTACCCCACCTTAACTACGCTATATATTTATACACACTCCAAGTCATCCTATTCTGCTCTATCTTCTCTAAATGTCCAGCAACTAATATTAGTGAATAATATCACCAAGTAACATCACTGATATTTGAGAGTAATATCAGTATTACCAGTGAGTAATATTAGAGTAACTTCATAGTAAAATCAGAGAGAAATATCAGGGTAATACGACTAATATCACTGTGGAATATCAGTGAGTTATATTAATGATTAATATAACTAGTTATAATAGTTAACAAGAACTGAGTAATATATAATAATTTGAATGAGTAATATCACAGAGTAATACCAGTATCAGAAAGCAATATCAATGAGTAATATCACAGAGTAATACCAGTATCAGAAAGCAATATCAGTGAGTAATATCACAGAGTAATACCAGTATCAGAAAGCAATATCAGTGAGAAATATCAGACATAAATAGTAGAAAATAATATAACTAAGTAATATCAAAGCATATTATCAGCGAATTATTTAACAGAATATCAGAATGATATCAGTGTAGCATTGTTCACTACCACTTGATGAAATATACAGTGTAACATTGTTCACTACCACTTGATGTAATATACAGTGTAACATTGTTCACTACCACTTGATGTAATATACAGTGTAACATTGTTCACTACCACTTGATGTAATATACAGTGTAACATTGTTCACTACCACTTGATGTAAATATACAGTGTAGCATTGTTCACTACCACTTGATGTAATATACAGTGTAACATTGTTCACTACCACTTGATGTAATATACAGTGTAACATTGTTCACTACCACTTGATGTAAATATACAGTGTAACATTGTTCACTACCACTTGATGTAATATACAGTGTAACATTGTTCACTACCACTTGATGTAATATACAGTGTAACATTGTTCACTACCACTTGATGTAATATACAGTGTAACATTGTTCACTACCACTTGATGTAATATACAGTGTAACATTGTTCACTACCACTTGGTGTAATATACAGTGTAGCATTGTTCACTACCACTTGATGTAATATACAGTGTAACATTGTTCACTACCACTTGATGTAAATATACAGTGTAACATTGTTCACTACCACTTGATGTAATATACAGTGTAACATTGTTCACTACCACTTGATGTAATATACAGTGTAACATTGTTCACTACCACTTGATGTAAATATACAGTGTAACATTGTTCACTACCACTTGATGTAATATACAGTGTAACATTGTTCACTACCACTTGATGTAATATACAGTGTAACATTGTTCACTACCACTTGATGTAAATATACAGTGTAACATTGTTCACTACCACTTGATGTAATATACAGTGTAACATTGTTCACTACCACTTGATGTAATATACAATGTAACATTGTTCACTACCACTTGATGTAAATATACAGTGTAACATTGTTCACTACCACTTGATGTAATATACAGTGTAACATTGTTCACTATCACTTGATGTAATATACAGTGTAGCATTGTTCACTACCACTTGATGTAATATACAGTGTAACATTGTTCACTACCACTTGATGTAATATACAGTGTAACATTGTTCACTACCACTTGATGTAATATACAGTGTAACATTGTTCACTACCACTTGATGTAATATACAGTGTAACATTGTTCACTACCACTTGATGTAATATACAGTGTAACATTGTTCACTACCACTTGATGTAATATACAGTGTAACATTGTTCACTACCACTTGATGTAACATACAGTGTAACATTGTTCACTACCACTTGATGTAATATACAGTGTAACATTGTTCACTACCACTTGATGTAATATACAGTGTAACATTGTTCACTACCACTTGATGTAATATACAGTGTAACATTGTTCACTACCACTTGATGTAATATACAGTGTAACATTGTTCACTACCACTTGATGTAACATACAGTGTAACATTGTTCACTACCACTTGATGTAATATACAGTGTAACATTGTTCACTACCACTTGATGTAATATACAGTGTAACATTGTTCACTACCACTTGATGTAATATACAGTGTAACATTGTTCACTACCACTTGGTGTAACATACAGTGTAACATTGTTCACTACCACTTGATGTAATATACAATGTAACATTGTTCACTACCACTTGATGTAACATACAGTGTAACATTGTTCACTACCACTTGATGTAATATACAGTGTAACATTGTTCACTACCACTTGATGTAACATACAGTGTAACATTGTTCACCACCACTTGATGTAATATACAGTGTAACATTGTTCACTACCACTTGATGTAATATACAGTGTAACATTGTTCACTACCACTTGATATAATATACAGTGTAACATTGTTCACTACCACTTGATGTAATATACAGTGTAACATTGTTCACTACCACTTGATGTAATATACAGTGTAACATTGTTCACTACCACTTGATGTAATATACAGTGTAACATTGTTCACTACCACTTGATGTAATATACAGTGTAACATTGTTCACTACCACTTGATGTAATATACAGTGTAACATTGTTCACTACCACTTGGTGTAATATACAGTGTAACATTGTTCACTACCACTTGATGTAATATACAGTGTAACATTGTTCACTACCACTTGATGTAATATACAGTGTAGGTGGTGAGTCAGTAAGAGTGAGGTGTTCATCAGTGTTTTATCCTGGTACAGGAGTCACCTGGAGGTGTTCGCTGGTTGTCTTACTGGTGGAGGACTGAGGCTGATACAACAGTGTCACCAGCTGAGGGACCTCTGGCTGGCTGTGGTGAGTGACCACCATGCTGGCTGTCTCCTGCCACAGCTACACCACACTGTCACCTCCACTCTACATCAACTTAAGTGGCTCAGTAAGTGTTACACTGTGTTCTGTGTCTTACTGTGTGTGATGGTGCTAGTTGTGTACTATGTCATACTGTGATGCTGCTAGTTGTATACAGTGTCTTACTGTGTGTTATGGTATTAGTTATGTACTATGTCTTACTGTATGTGATGGTGCTAGTTGTGTACTGTACTCACCTATTTGTACTCACCTATTTGTGGTTGGAGGGGTCGAGTCATAGCTCCTGGCCCCGCCTCTTCACTAATTGCTACTGGGTCCTGTCTCTCCCTGCTCCATGAGCTTTATCAAACCTCGTCTTAAAACTATGTATGGTTCCTGCCTCCACTACGTCACTTTCTAGGCAATTCCACTTCCTGACAACTCTATGACTGAAGAAATACTTTATAACTTCCCTTTGACTCATAGGAGTCTTCAATATCCAATTGTGACCCCTTGTTTATGTGTCCCATTTCTGTCTTTGTCCACCTTGTCAATTCCTCACAGTATTTTATATGTCGTTATCATGTCTCTAATGACCCTTCTGTCCTCCAGTGTCGTCAGGTCGATTTCCCTTAACCTTTCTTTGTAGGACAATCTCTTTACTTCTGGGACTAGTCTCGTTGCAAACCTTTGCATTTTCTCTAATTTCTTGACGTGCTTGACCAGGTGTGGATTCCAAACTGGTGCTGCATACTCCAGTATGGGCCTGACGAATATGATGTACAGAGTCTTGAACGATTCCGTACTGAGGTATCGGAACGCTATTCTCCGGTTTGCCAGGCGCCCGTATGCTGCAGCAGTTATCTGATTGATGTGTGCCTCAGGAGATGTGCTCGGTATTATACTCACCCCAAGATCTTTTTCCTTGAGTGATGTTTGCAGTCTTTGGCCACCTAGACTATACTCTGTCTGCGGTCTTCTTTGCCCTTCCCCGATCTTCATGACTTTGCATATGACAGGGTTAAATTCTCTTTGTAGTCCTGTCTGACCCTCTACCGTTTTAATTCTCCTCATTAGCTTCATATCATCTACAAACAGGGACACTTCTGAGTCTATCCCTTCCGTTATGTCATTCACATATACCAAAAACAGCACAGGTTCTTGGACTGACCCTTATGGAACCACGTTCGTCACAGGTGCCCACTCTGACACCTCGTCACGTACCATGACTCATTGTTGCCTCTCCGTCAGATATTCTTTGATCGACCAATAACCCGCAATTGAAGAAAGGCGCTTACGACGACGTTTCGGTCCGACTTGGACCATTTACAAAATCACACTAACAGAAAGAAGCGAGGGAGGGAGGTTTATATAGGAAGCGGAGAGGGGCGGGAACAAGAGATAGTGGTGGAGGAGTAAGAGTGGTAGTAGTAGTGGTAGTAGTAGTAGTAGTGGAGTCAGTCAAATACTAAGAAAGAGGAGCACTCCAAGGGAGCTAGTGGCTCACATAGGGTAGGGGCAATAACAAAGGGGGAAAAGATAGTAATGAACAACATAAACAAGGCAAAAGAAAGAAAACACAGAGGAGAAAGAAGAAAGAGGAAAGAAGAAGGAAGAAGGGAAAAAAGAATCAGGTTAAGTCATGGGTGTTCTGAAGTTTGGAGCATTCAACAATGTAATGGGAGAGGAAAGCATCAACACAGACAAAGCCACGACTAAGATTCATACAAGGAAAGTTGTGTATAAGGGAGGATTCAACCAGACGACGACTGTGAAAGTTGGACGTAGGGTAAATGGTCTAAGTCGGACCGAAACGTCGTCGTAAGCTCCTTTCTTCAATTGCGGGCTATTTGTGTATTGTTCCAGTCACGGTATTGTGCCTTTTTTTTGTTATTCTTTGATCCTTTGCAGTGCCTTTCCTGTTATGTGTGCCTGATCCTCTAGATTTTGCATTAACCTCTTGTGAGGAACTGTGTCGAACACCTTCTTGCAGTCCAAGACAATGTAGTCTATCCACCCCTCTCTCTCGTGTCTTACTTCTGTTACCTTGTCATAGAACTCCAATAGGTTTGTGACACAGGATTTTTCCCTCCCTGAAACTGTGCTGGTTGTCGTTTATAAGCTTGTGTCTTTCTAGGTGCTCCACCACTCTCCTCCTGATGATCTTCTCCATGACTTTGTATACTATACACATCAGTGACACTGGTCTGTAGTTTAATGCCTCGTGTCTGTCTCCTTTCTTAAAAATTGAGACTACATTTGCCATCTTCCACGCCTCAGGTAGTTGCCCAGTTTCAATGGATGTGTTGAAGATTTTTGTTAGTGGTACACACAGCATCTCTGCTCCCTCTCTAAGGACCCACGGAGAAATGTTGTCAGGTCCCACCGCTTTTGAGGTATCGAGTTCACATACCAGCTTCTTTACCTCCTCCTCGGTTGTGTGAATTTCGTCCAGCACTTGTTGGTGTACCTCCCTATTCTGAATTCCTGGAGTCTTTCCTGTCTCCACTGTAAATAATTCTTTAAATTTCATGTTGAACTCCTCACATACCTCTTGGTCGTTTCTTGTGAACTTCCCACCTTCCTTCCTTCCTCAGCCTGATTACCTGGTCCTTCACTGTTGTTTTCATCCTAATGTGGCTGCACAACATCTTCGGGTCAGACTTGACTTTCGATGCTATGCCATTTTCGTTTTGTCGCTGAGCCTCCATGTACTTTTTCCATTCTCTAGTGCACTTAGTTTTTGCCTCCCTACAACTTTGGGTGATCCAAGGACTCGTTCTGGTTTTCCAAATATTTCTGTTTCCCTTGGGAACAAACCTCTCCTCTGCCTCCTTGCATTTTTGTTGTCACATAGCCCATCATTTCTATTACTGGTTTACCTGCCAATTCTCTCTCTCACTGGACGTCTTGCAGAAAGTTCCTCATACCTGTGTAGTCCCCCCTTCTGTAGTTTGGTTTTTCCTGTCCTATTCCTGCTACCCTCTCCAATTGTAGCTCAACTATATAATCAAAGCACAGAACCACATGATCACTAGCTCCAAGGGGCCTTTCATACGTGATATCCTCGATGTCGGAACTACTCAAGGTGAAGACTAGGTCCAGTCTTACTGGATCATCCTCGACTCTCTCTCTGGTAGTGTCTCTAACATGTTGATGCATGAGGTTTTCCAGTACCACATCCATCATCTTGGCTCTCCCTGTTTCAGGACCCCCATGGGGCTCCAGGTTTTCCCAGTCAATCTCTTTGTGATTGAAATCACCCATAACTAGTAACTTTGCTCTCCCAATGTGAGCTCTTCTGGCCACCTCGGCTAGTGTGTCTACCATTGCTCTGTTGCTCTCGTCGTATTCTTCTCTTGGCCTCTGCAGTTCTGTGGCAGGTTGTACATTACTGCAATTATCACCTTATGACCCTCAGACTGGATTGTTCCTACTATGTAGTCCCTTTCACCAATTCCATTCATTCCTTCAATTTCCTCAAATTCTCACCGGCTTTTAATGAGCAGTGCAACTTCTCCGCTCTGCTCCTCTATCTTTCCTGAGGATTTGATATCCAGGTGGAAAGATTCCTTCTGTTTTCATCCTGGTGAGTTTCATTTCTGTGAGTGCTATTATGTCTGGGGATGTCTCCTTGATTCTTTCATGCCACTCCTCACACTTATTTGTTATTCAGTCTGCATTTGTGTACCAGACCTTCAACTTCTTTTTTTCTAAAACTGTGGTCTGGGGGGTATGTTGGGGTTGGGGAAGCAGGAGACCTGATGAGGAACTTTGGGTGGTTGCTGTGAAGGTGGAGTTTGTAATGAGGTGTGTGGGGGCATTGGGTATGGCATGTGTGCTTTGGGTTAGAATGTTTGGTTGCATTGGGGTTGTCCTGGATGGGGGGCTTCTTTAGGTGAGGGAGGTTGTATTTGATCTACCTCCTGAGTTTGGGTTCTGTCCATCTCCATCTTCCCCTCACTTTACTCCTTTCGTCTTTGTACTCTCAGTTTCTGGCTTTCTTCTCGTGTTCTGTCATGGTCGAGATACACCTTCTGATATGCCGGCATATCCCTTAGTCTTGCTTTCACCTGCAGGATCCTGTTTTGAGCCGATTCAGCCTTGAAAATCACTTTGACTGGCCGGATTCTTCCTCAGAAAATTTGCCAGCTGGGTCATGTCATCTTCACCTATTGCTTTCATGATGTTTTCAATCGCTTTTTTCTCCCCTTGTCTTCTTGCTTTATAAGTTTTCCCTTCAACTTCCTGGAGCCCATAAACAAAGACTGTTCTCTCCCTTTCATTCTCCCACTGCATATTCCTATGTATCCCCTGATTCGATTTAGTTGCCTCCACTGCAGCTTTCCTTTCCTCAATCTTTTCACCATGTGTTGTCCCTGAGCCCAGTGGTCTGTCATTTTTTCTTCTCAGCTTTCGCTGGGCACTACTGTGGTCTGTTAGGGCCTATAAGTATTGCTTAGCTCTTTCATTTTCTACAGTCCCCTCGATCGTTCCTGAAGTGATCCTCCTTTTTTCTCGGGCTCCACAATTGTCTGATAGGGCCTCTGCATACAATTTAACTTCTTCGTTCCCTACGGTCCCCTTGTTTGTGACTGAGGTAGTAGTTTCTGACGTCAAGCCCACATTGCTCTTTAGTTTTTTAGCCTGTTTCAGATTTTTCAGTTCCTCTTTTAATCTCAGTATCTTAGCCTCTGCTGCTGTGACTTGCATCTCCCACTTCTTGCTCTCTGCAGCTATCTTCTCCATTTTCATACTAAGCTTTTCTAGCTTCCTTCCCCACTCTTGTTCCCTTTTCATGAGCTCTGCTACCCAATCTTTCTTCACTGACTCATCCTCAGTCCCCTGGTTTTTTGTCATGCTCTCTGGCAACCCTTTTTTTTTTTTTTGGTTGCTAGAGAATGAAAAACTTATCTATTTTTTGTGTAGTTGTTTTGTGATGTGTTTGTCTGAGTGTGTGTGTTGGGTGGAGGAAGCTGCAGACAGTTGCAAAATGAGAGAGAGGTGGGATGGGGAATAGAGGAGGGAATGTGGGGATAGAGAGGAGGAGGGAGAAGCAAAGGGGAAGAATGGGAGAAGGAGAGGGGAAAAGAGGGAGAGAAGGAGGGAAAAGAAGGAGGGGAGAGAGAGGGTGGATCAGGAGAGGGAATGGGAGAAAGGTGGGAGGGTGCAGGGGGAAGAGAGTGTGTGGGGGTCTTTTTATGTGTGGTGGTCTTTTTATGTGTGAATGTACTCACCTAATTGTGGTTGCAGGGGTCGAGACTTAGCTCCTGGCCCCGCCTCTTCCCTGACCACTACTAGGTCCTCTCTCTCTCTGCTCCATGAGCTTTAGCATACCTCGTCTTAAAGCTATGTATGGTTCCTGCCTCCACTACATCACTTGCTAGACTATCCCACTTCCTGACTACTCTATGGCTGAAGAAATACTTCCTAACATCCCTTTGACTCAGCTGAGTCTTCAACT
The DNA here is from genome assembly GCA_009830355.1 of Cherax destructor. Taxonomy (NCBI): domain Eukaryota; kingdom Metazoa; phylum Arthropoda; class Malacostraca; order Decapoda; family Parastacidae; genus Cherax; species Cherax destructor. The sequence goes on from WNWK01019472.1 coordinate 27,887, forward strand.
TCCAATTGTGACCCCTTGTTTCTGTGTCCCCTCTCTGGAACATCCTGTCTCTGTCCACCTTATCTATTCCACGCAGTATTTTGTATGTCGTTATCATGTCTCCCTAACCCTCCTGTCTTCCAGTGTCGTCAGGCCCATTTCCCTTAACTTTTCTTCATAGGACATTTCCTTAGCTCCAGAACTAACCTTGTTGCAAACCTTTTCACTTTCTCTAATTTCTTGATGTGCTTGACCAGGTGTGGGTTCCAAACTGGTGCTGCATACTCCAATATGGGCCTGACGTACACAGTGTACAGTGTCTTGAACGATTCCTTACTAATGTATCGGAACGCTATTCTCAGATTTGCCAGGCGCCCATATGCAGCACCAGTTATCTGGTTGATGTGTGCTTCCGGAGACGTGCTCGGTGTTATACTCACCCCAAGATTTTTCACCTTGAGTGAGGTTTGCAGTCCTTGGCCACCTAGCCTGTCTGCTGTCTTCTTTGCCCTTCCCCGATCTTCATGACTTTGCATTTAGCGGGGTTAAACTCGAGAAGCCAGTTGCTGGACCACATGTCCAGCCTGTCCAGGTCTCTTTGTAATCCTGCCTGATCTTCATCTGATTTAATTCTCCTTATTAAATTCTCATATACCAAAATAGCGCTGGTCCTAGGACTGACCCTTGTGGGACCCCACTCGTCACAGGCGCCCACTATGATACCTCATCACGTACCATGACTCGTTGCAGTGCCCTTCCTGTTATACGTGCCTGATCCTCTAGCTTCTGCACTAATCTCTTGTGAGGAACTGTATCGAAGGCCTTCTTGCAGTCCAAGAAAATGCAGTCAACCCACCCTTCTCTCTCGTGTCTTACCTCTGTTACCTTGTCATAAAACTCCAGGAGGTTTGGGGACACAGGATTTGCATTCCCTGAATCCGTGCTGGTTGTCATTTATAATCTTGTTCTGTTCCAGGTGCTCTACCACTCTCCTCCTGATAATCTTCTCCATGACTTTGCATACTATACACGTCAGTGACACTGGTCTATAGTTTAGTGCCTTGTTTCTGTTTCCTTTCTTAAAAATGGGAACTACATTTGCTGTCTTCCATACCTCAGGTAGTTGCCCAGTTTCGTGTGATGTGTTGAAGATCGTGGTTAGTGGCACACACAGCGTTTCTGCTCCCTCTCTAAGGACCCATTGGGAGATGTTGTCCGGTCCCATCGCCTTTGAGGTATCAAGGTCACTTAGCAGCTTCTTCACCTCCTCCTCAGTTGTGTGTATGTCATCCATCACTTGTTGGTATATTCCTGTCTTCCCAGAGTCCTTCCTGTCTCCACTGTAAATACTTCCTTAAATCTCGTGTTGAGCTCCTCACATACCTCTTGATCGTTTCTTGTGAGTTCCCCACCTTCTTTCCTCAGCCTAATCACCTGGTCTTTGATTGTTGTCTTCCTTCTAATTTGGCTAAACAGCAGTTTCGGGTCAGACTTGACTTTCGATGCTATGTTGTTTTCGTACTGTCGCTGTGCCTTCCTTCTTATCTGTGCATACTTGTTTCTGGCTCGTTGACAAATCTCCTTATTTTCTTGGGTCCTTTGTATTCTGTACTTTTTCCATTTTCTAGTGCACTTAGTTTTTGCCTCCCTGCACCTTCGGGTAAACCAAGGGCTCGTTCTGGTCTTCCCATTATTTCTGTTGCCCTTGGGAACAAACCTTTCCTCTGCCTCCTTGCATTTTGTTGTTACGTAGAATCATCATTTCGTTTACTGACTTTCCTACCAGTTCTCTGTCCCACTGAACCTCCTACAGGAAGTTCCTCATACCTGAGTAATCCCCCTTATATAGTTTGGCTTTTCCCATTCACCTGTTAGGATGTATTTCTTTAGTCATAGAGTTGTCAGGAAGTGCAATAGTCTGGCAAGTGATGTAGTGGAAGCAGGAACCATACATAGTTTTAAGACTAGGTATGATTAAGATTAAGATTATTTATTTCTCTGTAAAAAATACAATGTGTGTTTTACATTTAGAAGATAATAATTACAAAGCTGGCCGTTAGCATGCCTAGCATGCCTGGGCCTAGCATGCCTGGGCCTAGCATGCCTGGGCATGCTAGGCATTTCGGGCAGACTTAATACTAGTTTTTAATCTATATTACAAATTACATATGAATACAAATTTCAAATGATTAAATAGATTTACAATAGTCAGGTAGTTCAGAATATTTAGATTGTAAAATTAATAATAAGAATGGTTTTGTCTTGGCTCAAGGAGCAGGGAGAGGACCTAGTAGCGATCACTGAAGAGGTGGGGCCAGGAGTTATGTCTCAACCCCTTCAACCACAAATAGGCGAGTACTCTTGAACAAAAATCGAGAAAATAGTTTTTTTCAGTTTTTCCGTATAAAACTAGTGATTTAGTGCAATTAGCCTCACACACACTCCGTTTTCTCTTATTAGGAACCTCAGAAGACCAGGAGAGATGGATATGATCAGAGTGGTAATTATTATATATTGGGTCAGACTGCAACCACTCGTCACATTATGGCCTATTTTATTCAATCTAGAGTATTTATCATGTTTCTATGTCATTTACATATTGTCTTATGTCATATTAGATCAATTGTGATAGATAAATAAGCTGTAGTATTGATATTAGCGTAATAATAAAGCACACTCACCCGCATCAGGAGACTCAGGAATTCCTGCTGACAAGCAAATGTTCCCAGACGGTTCCTGATTGGCTCTCAGACTGCGTATTAGCTCTACCAACTCTGTTATGATGCCAAATCGTCATTATTATTATAATCTAATAGAAGCGCTAAACCACAGGGGTTATACAACGCTGCAGGTTATTGTAGGATGCAGGGATGGAGGGTAGCAAGAGATCGAGGTAGAAGGGACTGAGGGAGGTGCTAGAGGTATAATCTTCAGAGTTTGTGTAGTAAGTCAGTTTTTGTCAAAAAGTCAATGAGAGAGTCAGGATTAAAGGAGGGTCCATCTGCAAGAAGGGAAGGTAAAGAAAGGGCCGCAGAGCGAAGACGTCGTTGGAGGTAAATTCTGCGTGCTTGTTGATAGAGTGGGCAGTCCAACAGGATATGTTGAACAGACACTGGAACCTGACAATGCTCACAGAGAGGGGCAGGGAGCCTCTCCATGAGATACCCGTGAGTAAGACGAGTGTGGCCGATGCGAAGACGGGAGAGTGTAGTCTCCCAACCTCGACATTGGTGACAAGAAGAGGCCAGAAACCTATAACCGGTCTAATAGAATGAAGTTTGTTATTCAGCAGGTCAGACCAGCGTTGTTGCCAACGGGTGCGAAGGTGGGTAGCAATGACCGCAAAATAGTCCGTGAAAGGAACACCTCTATATGAAACTGGAAGGTCATGTACTGCTGACCGCGCAGCAGTGTCTGCCTGTTCATTGCCCTGTACGTCAACATGACCAGGGACCAAACAAAAAACAATATCTTTATGCTTGCTAAAGATACGGCATAACCAAAGGTGGATACGAAGAACTAGGGGGTGAGGTGTATCAATTTTACGGATAGCCTGTAAAACACTAAGGGAGTCTGAAACGACCACAAATGGTGACTCAGGCATAGATGCAATACGGATAAGTGCCACAAGAATGGCATACAATTCAGCCGTAAATATGCTAGCCGAGGGTAATAGATGCCCTCGTACAACGCTGTCCGGAAACACTGCTGCGAATCCGAAACCGTCAGATGACTTTGAACCATCGGTGTATACTGCGATGGCATGGGAATGAGAACGGAAGTGGTCTAGAAAGAAAGAGCGAGAAGCCGCCGTAGGTAGTTGGGCTTTCGCGCAAGGTAGAGGAATAGAAGAGACACGGACAGTAGGAACTTCCCAAGGGGGTAGGGGAAAGGGAGATGTCACATGAACATATAGAGGTGGGAGCTGAAGGGAAGACAGGAGTGAATGTAGACGAAGAGAAAAGGGACGAAGTAAGCAGGGGCGACGAACAAATAAAGAGCGCCTACTAACATCTGTAACAATCCTATACATGGAAGGATTGCGGAGGTCATGAGAGCGAGCAAAATAGCGAATGCAATGTGCATCACGACGATCAGATAAGGATGGAATGTTCGCTTCTACATAGATGGCTATTATTTTTTACATTTAGAATTTAAATGAAGGAGGATCTAGTGGTTCGTGGAAGATGATGCCCTGTGACTTACTAAAAGACTTGTCTGAATCAGAAGACAGACATACAGACTTCTCTGTCTCTCTATCTCCCTCTGCCTTGTGTGAATCAGACAGACTTATCTTTCTCTCCCTCTCCCTTGACTTATTAAAAGACTTGTCTGAATCAGACAGATGGACAGAAAGACTTATATGTCTGTCCCTCTGACTATGACCTACTAAAAGACTTGTCTGTCTGTCTTTCATGTCACTGCTACTCACAACAAGACTTTTCTGTCTCTAATATCAAAAAATGTTTAAATTTAAAAATATTTATAATAGTTTCCCATTGAAAATAAATACTTGCAGCGGCAGCACCAGCAGCAGCTGCAGCAGCAACAGAAGCAGCAGCAGCTGCAGCAGCAGACAGCAGCAGCAGCAGCAGCAGCAGCAGCAGCAGCAGCAGCAGTAGTGGTAGTAGTAGCAGAAGTAGTAGCAAGAGCTCCAGAAGCAGAAGGAAGAGTTGGATGTGTAACTGAAATTACAATAACTAGAGGTGGTCAGTGCCAGTGATGAAAACAAAACTAAGTGTTTCGGGTGAGGGGTCGGTGACTTAGAACAGACTTAGAATCAGACACACAGACTTATCTGTCTCTCCCTCTCCCTGTGACTTACTTACTAAAAGACTTGTCTGAATCAGACAGACAGACAGACTTATCAAAAAAAAAAAAAAAAAAAAAAAAAAAAAAAAAAAAAAAAAAAAAAAAAAAAAAAAAAAAAAAAAAAAAAAAAAAAAAAAAAAAAAAAAAAAAAAAAAAAAAAAAAAAAAAAAAAAAAAGGGGGGGGGGGGGGGGGGGGGGGGGGGGGGGGGGGGCCCCCCCGGGAGACCGGAGAAGGAGGGCATCCCCAGGCGATCCAGATTCCACGGCAATCTACACCACCGCCAAGAACCTCAACGGAAAGGGAAAGACCACGGTACCCTTCCCCTTACCTAGGAACTAGAATGCCTGTGGAGGGAAGCTCCCAGGAGAAAAATGGGAATGAAATAAGGGAGGGATGAGGAGAAGGAGGAGGAAAGGGAAAATGGAGGATGGGAAGATGGGAAAGGAAGGGGGATTGGGGTATTAGGTTCAGTCTGAGGAAGAAGACCAAGAGGTCCACCTCAGACCGATAGCCTCTTTACCACGACAAGGAGCCCCTTAAAGAGGACCCACTCACTCAGCCCACCCACTACCCTCACACAAAGCAACCACGTGTGTCATAAATCCACCCTTGTACCGGGTTCTACCATCATTTTTATCGGCTACAAATCGGGTCAAGATCCTGAGTGTGTTTATTAGTACCTGTGTGCCAACGATGTAAAGCCTAGATTTGTAGTTCTTCGAGATTAAGCGAAGATTTCTTTGAGATTCGACGAGTGAGGTGCGACGCCAGACGAGACTGCCTTCATCTCTCCACCTTCCTTCACCTTCTCTCCACTGCCGTCGCTTCAAAGAAATTTCCTCACACAGCTTAGACACTTTTATATATTTAGAGACATTTGCGAGTGTTTGAGACATTTTCTCAGTCTATAGTGAACTTTTGTGTCATTCAGAGACTTGTGATTTCATTGCAGACTCAGTGTTAATTTAATTTTTCTGCTTGCAATAATTTTTATTTTCTTAGTGTTGTCTCTGTTTATTTTTGTGTCTCATTTTATTTACATATTGTGTTGTGTTCTTGTCTTCATCTGAAGTAAGAACTATTTCCTCTGTGTTGTGTGTAGTATTGTGCTCAGTTTAAGTCAGTCACCCCTTGTGACATTTTCTTGATCACCTTGTGTACCATTAATTTTCGTTGCATTTTCCATGTGTTTTCTTGCTAGTTTTGTGTTAATGTATTCAGTGTTCCTTTCCCCAGAGTCCTAAACCAGCATTTTAGCCTTGTAAGTTATTGTTTTGTATGATTATTTTATATATGCAGTTTAAACCTTGCAGACTAATGTCCCATAATTTTATGTGCAACAAAGAGTTTATATACTTCTGCTTAACCATGAGTCTTTAGTTCAAGAACATTTTGTGCACTATAAGTTCCATGGACCTGTAAGTGCTCCTGATGTTCCTTGTGGTCCTGATCTATGTAAGTGTTCCACATCATTAGTTCTGTATATTAGTAATTTTGTCCACATCCTTGATTTTAGTTTGAACAAGTTCACTCTTAGTTTGACTAATTAAAGTAAGTGTTATTCTTGAATTGTTTGAGTACTTGTTGCCTAATTGAAATTGAGATTGAGAGTGTTCAAACTAGTTAATTCTTGATGTTTTTATTATTCTTCTGAGCTAGATTTTCCCAGCGCAATTTTTTTATTGATTACTTAATTATTTCTGCAACTGACTCTTTGTGCATCTCCATTTTGCAGTGTTTACTTATTGCTTTCATACATTTCTATCTTGTTATATTGTTCAAGTAATTGTTTAAATCATAACTCAGTGCAATATTCTCAGTGATTCAAGTAGTATATCCATTTCAGTTGTGTTAGTGCATATTTTAATTGTTGTGTGCCAATTTTAGAAACTTGTTTTACCAGTCTATTTTATTTGCATAAGAATTATTGATTCTGTTTTATTACGTTTGCATTGATTTATTATTTTTTCTATTACATTTCTTTGTTGAATTGAGAGTAATGACAACTCACCTTGCTATTAATTCAAATTAAAGTAAGATTTCTTGCTCTGTAGTGTCTAGTACATTGTCATTACTTATGCAGATTAGTTAAGCATCGTTAATCCCAGTTAAGCTATATTGTGCCATATAATTATCTTCTTATTCTTGCCTTTTGAATTCTCGTTTAAATTCTCTGCAATCATGTCTCCAGTAACTTCAGGCGATAACTCAGTGAATTCTGCCAGTCAAACAATAATGCATCAGCGCAAAGTCTGATTGTTCCCTTACCGACTGACAGACTAACCCAGACCCTGAGAAATCCCAGATTTACTCGTGACCCTTTGGACGCACTGCCCCTATTCAATGGATATCCAGATAATCTTGAAACGTGGTTTATTGGCGTTCGTTCGAGAGCAAATGCCTTACTGGAAGGTCCTCCATCAGAGGGAAGTCTCGTCAGACTTGGGAAATAATGCCTTGCTAGATCACCAGCTGCTAAGACTGTCTCTAACCTGCTGCAGATGAGTGATTTTGAGGATCTTACTAGGTGGGAAGAGTACAAGTCTTTGATACGTTCATATCTTAGGGGCCCTGAACGATATTTTTTCCGTTATTTTTCGTTCGATTTCTTTCTTTTTTGTACGTAAAAAAACACCGTTCTATTATTTTTGTATCAAGTTTCAAAAAGATCGCCCAACAAACAACTGAGACAAAAAAATATTTACCAAATTTTCACCAAACATCATATATAAAAATTCGTAGTGTCGTAGTGGGAGTTTTAGAAGCTGTTTTGGCATCACCTACGCATAAAACAATGCTAATCTGAATTTTTCACGCTTTGCTTACTGTAATTTATCCCTATCTTTATTCTTAAAAAATTGAAGTTTGTGTGGAAAATATTGGGTATTTTCCCGAAAGGTTATACTCGATAACCTTTCCAACGTGAATATTCTTAATGTGTGACTGTTGGTACACATAATACGTAGGGATGAAGAACGAACCAACACACAGGTCTTGGCGCATGCGTAGTTAGACCCAGGGGGGTCAAACGGGGGGGGGGGGTCAGGGCGTGGGTACGCTGAGGTCACCCAGCTTGGGGCAGTGTCGTGGGATAAGACGATGAAGGTTGAACGATGGGAGAGTTCTGACTATAATGGAGTCAGGAATCGGCGTTTACAACGACCAAATCGCAGTTAATGGTCTCTCTTCACAATAGTGAATGTTGTGAATATTCGCCGGGAATAATGTGGGACATTAAGTCCAAGAAACTGCAATAATAGAGTGATAATGTGTTAAATAGTGACCGACATTACTGGTTTTTGATGGAGGAAATGTGCGTCGGTTTGATCAGTGTCCATCGTACACAATTATTAATGGATTAACTTCTAACGAGGGTAAATTAGTGGGACATTAAACCGTCGTGTGAATAGTGGTTAAAGTTATATGAATAGACTGTAAGAAAGGGAAATAGCGAGAGGATACGAATCGCTACTCCCGATCAACCGCATGTTAGTTAAACCGTCCTGTCCCGTGGACGGTAGAGGGATCAAGGGAATCAATCTTCTCTTGACTCATCGGGACAACAACCAACATCACCGGCTTGCCGAGATAATTTCTCCCGAGCAAGACCACGAGATCTATCGAAGCATAACGACAAGAATGTTGCTTCCCACCGTAAGTATTCATGTTATCTTAGCTACCGTCTGGCCAGTAGGTATGTTGGGATAATGTAGGTCTGCGGAGGGAATGATAATGATCTCCAATGAACACCCAAGACGCAGATGAAGGGTGAGTGATATTAACAAATTGTACTCTCCTCCTTCTCCCCAATCAGTCAGATATTAACCCGTACAGTCCACTAAAACTAACAATACCGTAACTATTGGTGTTACCCATTCTTATTAAACTGGTCAAGGATAGATATGGATTTAGAGTGAGAATATCGAAGGGAGTCATTTCAGCAACCAGGGTGACTCTAGTTTTCTCACATGCCTAACGGGGGTAACCGCGGTAAAAATTATATTGGTGGTCATCTCCCCGGGAGATTATTTGTCGTAAGTGGCGGTGAAGCCCAGACAGGTAATCTTTTAATTCCCCACAGTTTATATGTTTTTGACATTTTGGAAAATATCTGATTTTTATCCTCACATAAATCAAAAACTAATTATGACATCTGAAAAAACTAAGCACCAATAATTAATACAACCTTTCTTTTCTGTTGTCTGTGTATTTCATTTCATTTCTTTGATTATTATAGACGCTAAGTAAATAAATGAATAACTTACTTCCGAGATAATACGCGTGGAAGAACACTCAACAACAAAAAAAAATTATTGTAGTAAAATAGCATTTTTCTCAGCTTTATCGTGCATTACGAGTGTATATCATAGTTAGCCCTGTTCGTTTTCTTTAATACAAGTCCCCCTAGTGGGGAGAGGGTAACATCCAATGATGACCAATCCATTGTGAAGTAATATTTTACTCAGAGGTGGCGATCATATTATGCCACATATTATTCATTCTGGAGTATTTACCATATTTATTTTATTTATATTGTCTATTGTGTCATATTAGATAAATTTTGGATAGAAAAAAAAGCCGTGAGTAATAATACGTTATATTAAACATTTCCCCCCAGTTATCTTGAGACAGAAATTTCCATGCAATCAATGTTCCGGGTATACCGGAAATTCCGGGGGGCAACCCCCTCGGCCCGGTCTGGCCGGCCCATTTGGGGCCCGAGCCTGATAACCAGGCTGTTACTGCGGCCGCACGAGCAACGAAACCACAGCCTGGCTGGTCAGGTACCGACTTTAAGTGCCTGTCCAGTGCCCTTAAGACAGCCAGGGGTTTTTGGTAATCCCCCCGATGTATGCTGGGGGGGCAGTTGAAAGTCTTGGGCCCCGACACTTTTGTGTTTCTCTCAATTAGTGGCACCCCGCTTTTCATTGGGGGGGTGTTAAACGCCGCCGAGTCTTTGCTTTTAGGGGTGATTTTCGGTGCAAGTTTGGTTAATCCCCGAAATTTTTCCCCGGTTTTTAAAAATGTAAGGGGGTTTACTTATAAC